>SKCR01030944.1:0-31917 GCA_019454045.1 Zanthoxylum bungeanum
TCTAGTATTATATATCCTAACGAAATTATCATTATTAATGTAATAATGAGATGTTTGTAAGGTAAAAGGTTTACCTAAGTCTTCTTTTCTCCGTGAAAGCAGTGAGAGTAGTCTCTGTTATATTTGATATAAAGTTTTATATATGATATAAAACTAAGAAACTTATGAGGTACTCCCATTAGTCATGCATTAGACATGATCTAATAAAAGGACACAGCAAGAATATCTGAGTGACAATTAGTATAAATGTTTGACAGTTAGTGTGTCTCTTGTATATAGTATTTATCATTCATAATGGATGATTCATATGTCGAAAGAGAAATTGATTAGAATGTCTAGTCAATCTTATGCATTATAGGATGATGGCATAATGAATACTATATTATGTGCGATTAAAGATATCAATTTAATCGTAACAGAATGACCAAGTATCAAGCCAACTTTGGGGGAGCATTTTAGCCCATGAGTTATAGTAGAGAATTTGCTAGGATGCCTTATTTTGGACAGCTTTGCCTTATTTTGGGATTGAGGTACTTAGAATTTACTTGGAGCCTTTTTTAGGCTATTTCATGTTATTTGGGAAAGTATATTTGTATCCTAAATAATATAAAGTAGCTCTATGTATTTTATTTCCTTTATTAGCTAGATTTTGTCTTATTGTAATGGGATTTATAGCAATAATTTTGTGTTACCTTATAACAATTAGTTTACTTAATGTGTATTCAAAAAAAAATATCATTGAAGGTAATGAGCATAAGTATTTATTCATATTCTCTCTATAATTTTGTAGCTCCCTCTCTCCCCTAAATTAAGTAGTGGTTTCTAAGGCTATTTGGGTGTGAAACACTTCAGTTTTGGTCCCAAGGCCACATGGTTTGGTTAAGGCCGTGACACAAGGCATAAAACTAGCCAAGTGTCTAGATGAAGCTTTTTCCAGTTTTAAAGACGTTGAAGAACAAGAAGAATAATAAGAAAAGACAAATTGATCAAAGTTAAGTTGAAGAACAAGAAAGAAATAAAATGAAGAAGACAACAATAACATAACTTTACTTTGGCAGGAATAAAATTCACCTATAGAAGTCCCATAAAAAAATAATTTGCTATCTTATTAGCTGCTGAGTAGCGGAATAATAAGCAATGACCCTTGCACCAAGAATATGGATAATGTATTCAACTAGAAAAAAAGATAGTGTTGATGGTGATTTTCTGACCCTAGAAACTTTGAAGTATGAAGAAGGATATAAAGGTATTTACACTTAAAAAGATGAGAGGTCGGGCAGAATGGCTCATGCCCGAGGCGTAGAGTCACCCGACCTAATGAAATGGATCAGACTCAGTAGTATTACTACATGTGAATATCGACCTGGGGACGTCTTGTGATATGTTTTTGTACTTGGGAATGGGATTTGGAGTTAGCCAACGAAGGCACAATCACATACACCTGAAGAAACTTTACTGGCAACAAGGAAGCAGAGGAGGCTCATACACATTCTTATACTTGCCAAGAATGGCCCGGAATTGTAAAGAGAAAGTGAGGGAGGTGAAGTAATCCTGACCTGACCTTGTAAAGAATAGAGGAAGAGGATCCAGTATCAACCAACCTGAGGATATACATGAGGTTTACAGTATCGTGCTTATGTATGAGTGAGTTAAGCCCTACATGGAGGTTTGAACTCCCAATAGGTTGATGAGATGAGAGTAGTCCATAGGCTTATCCCCTGACACACGAAATGGTGAGTTTCATATGGTAGAGGGTAGTTGTGTCGGACGAAAGAGCTACTATTTGCAAAGCAATTGGGTAAAAGAGCATGGGCAATGATGATAGGGTAACATGGCTAACGTCATGAGTTGGTATAATAGTGGATCTAGACGCACTATATAAAGGGGTTGAGGACTCAGTGTGAATGGGTCGACTAATTACTTTCTAGCAATTTTAGCATTTTCATAACTTGTAAAAGAGAGCAAAAGAGTTTAGTGTTAGAGAGAGATAAGACATGTCAGCTTGACCTGAGCTGGTAATAAATGTTCTTTTTCCTTTGTACCCGTGGACGTAGGCTAGATCGATTCCACCAAACCTTGTTAAATCTTTTATTTTCTCTATGTTTTCTAATTTATTTGCTAACTTTGTTTTGGTTCCCAACTAACCAAATAAATTCATTGCTTTAGGGAGGTTTGTTCGGGGAGTAGTTTTTCCAGAATTACCCCTGGAATGAAAAATAGTCATCAACAGTTGGCGCCGTCTATGGGGAATAAGTACGAAAAGCGGTAAACACACTAATACGATGGTAGTAAATAGAAACTACAGAATTTTAGAGGCTTCAACAAACGGAGTGGATGGAGAAATGAAGGAGAACTTGCGAACAGAAATGAAGGGGACCCAAGCCTTCCTACAGTCAATGATAGAGAGAATTGGAAAAATGGTAAAGGAAATAGAGAGGGAACAGACATATAAATGGCCTAGTTGGAGGAGGGAAGGTATCACCGGTAGCAAAAGACTGGTCGCCATCGAAAGGGATTAGGAAAAGGAAACCCAGCAAAGTGGGATCAGAACATCACGATGGAGAAGAGACAAGGCCAGTTGCTCGTTACGATGGAGTTAGCTGATGGGAGAAACCAGGACCAAGCCAACATGGGTTCAAGCCTTCAATCCTGAGAAACTCAGCTTGAAGACTAACATCCTCGCACGAAGTTTCTCATGTAACAAGGGGCACAGCATATAATGCCTTAAATAGGCCGTTGGCTCATATAGTTCGTGAGATACAGGACAAGCGTCTGCTGGTGGAACCCAGCACCAGAAGATTCAAGATGGACAAGAGGAATCACAGGGTCTATTGTTCTCACAACCAAGCAAACAAACATAGCACAGAGAATCGCATAGATCTACAGGAGCGAGTCGAGGACCTAGTAAGGAATGGCTACCTTAGTAATATGTTGATTATGAGGTCATGAAGGTGAGACAACACCAATAGCGACACTCATCAAGCAGTAGTAGGAGAGACAATATGCAAGTTGTACTCAATCAATTTTTATAATGCCTCCTGATTATTACGCATATTTAGCAGCTTTCTGAGCTCGTTATTATATAAAGGGTTCGAGAACAATCCTTCCGCCCAGATGACTTAGTCCTGAGATGAGTTACCTTGAATACAAAGAAACCCGAGAATGGTTCAACTTAATGGTTCAAATAAGTTGGGGAAAGTGTCATGCCCCAACCTATTTGCTTCATGCGTGATGACTCTTGGTGTATTCTGCTAAGATCGCAGTTTGGTATAATGGCTTATAGAGCCTATTGTAGACTCAGGTGAGCTTTTTGAAAATCTGCGTTCTCTAATTTTGATTACAGTCAGATTGTCTGATTTTATCAAAGCATAGAGAATACATATTTGATAGTAAGATTAGTGGGAGCGTACAATTTTTTTCTAGTATTATATATCCTAACGACATTATCATTATTAATGTAATAATGAGATGTTTGTAAGGTAAAAGGTTTACCTAAGTCTTATTTTCTCTGTGAAAGCAGTGTGAGTAGTCTTTGTTATATTTGATATAAAGTTTTATATATGATATAAATCTAAGAGACTTATTAGGTACTTCCATTAGTCGTGCATTAGATATGATCTAATAAAGGACACAACAAGACTATATGTGTGACAGTTAGTATAACTATTTGACAGTTAGTGTGTCTCTTGTATATAGCATTTATCTTTCGTAATGGATGATTCCTTTGTCGAAAAAGAAATTGATTAGAATGTCTAGTCAACCTTATACATTATAAGATGATGGCATAATGTCTGTTATATTATGTGCGATTAAAAATATCAATTTATTCATAATTTTTACGAGTTATTTTGATTTGCTGTAGACCATAAGATATGTCTTCAAACAAGTTCTTTATTATATTTGAGATATTAAGAACGAGTTTCTTATTCTTGGAGAATATAATCCGCAACCATTATGATCAAATTAGGTTTGAGCCTAATTATGACGTTAGACAGTCTACGTCACATAGAGTCAGAAAAGATACAGTGGGAGTGTCACAGTTGATTCTACTATATTAGTGGAATTAGTTGTAACTTATGAAGTATTGACTTATGAAGTTGCATAGTGACCTTATATATTAGAAGTTTTGATATTAGTGTTGTGCATACGGTTGTCTCATAATATTTGGATTTGATCATTAAATATATAGATAACTCAGTAGTTGTAGCACAATATTGATGTCGCATCTGAGTCATATTGATGTATAACTTAGGTTATACAATATATGAATGATGCTGGCTAAGGGAAATGATTGGGTTTCTTGGACAAACTCAATATGTTATAGCGGACCTTCTTATTATAGCCTACCTCTTGAGTCTTAGGTCAGCTCTTGAGGATCATGAGTATGTAATACATATTTAGATGTGTTTATGATACAGTGGATTGGCACTAGCGCAAGTGGGAGAAATTGTTATGGTTGGTGCTCGAAGTGCCAATCCGGATTGTATTTATGTCCGATTCATGAATACGAATAATTCATTTTTCCATAATATTACTTATTTATGGTAGTACTTCTTGCTTTTATATACATATTCAATCTAATTACGATTAGATTGAAACTATATGATTTAGTGATATGTATATATTAGACAAAGACCTGATAATATATTTTGTAGTGCGCAGTTACAAAGTAGTTTGTAATTGACAATGGGAAGTGTCACTACTAGAAGTATATTATCAGATATAGTTCCTGGTCTAGATTTATTAGCACGGGTCGGTTAGTAAAATCCGCTGAGACCAGTACATGTCATATATTGTGACTTGGTCTGATGGTTTATCCCAATGAATAATAAGTCATGGGAGACTAGTATAGACGTGTAGGTGTTTATTTGATAAACACTAAACGACTCATCGAAGATTTCCTAATAGATGGTACACCAATTTCAATAGGAATCTTCTCGAGTCGAGTAGCATAGTGGTCCTTTGACTTGAGATACCACTATGGATATATGAGTTATCCTTCATAGTTTGATGGCAGTCACATCACCGATCTATTTAGATCAGACCTCCGCCTGTTTGTTGGGTGTGGACTGATGCTCATGATATCCTGTGAGTATCAGATAGAATCCATCATCCATGTGTACATGGCGTAGGTATCATGTACGTAATTACGATCTAGTAAATCCATGGCTGTGGTATACTTCGGAAGCGAGTTTCGAATGTTATTTAGAGATTGTAAATTTAAAAGTCGATTATATTATCCCTTAGGGATTTGACGTTCCTAACTATATCCCCGGTATAATATTGATAGCCTGTGACAAAGAGATTATACGTATGCAATGACCTCGACTTGCATAGTTTAGCGAGATTATATGTGGTCGTCATAATTCACGAGTGGGTGAATTATGGACACGAAATCTGATTTTGTGACGGATAAACCTAAACTTAGAGAGTCCCACAATATGAAGTGTATTCGTTGAGCACTTGGGCAATGCATTATGAATAATAAAGATTATTTATAATATTTCACCAGATTAAATGAGTTAATTTGAATCGTTTAATCGGTTAAACGTAAATACATGCATTATGGGCATTTCGGTCAATTAATAATTAATGTGTATTTATATTTGATACAAGAATTGATTTGATACATATTAATTATTTGTCAAATGAGATTTTTACACATGCCATTAATATATGTATTTGTTATTTAATGTAAATAAAAATAAATATATAACAATAATCGTATTAATTATTTATTTAGGTGTTTAAATGTTAAATATCTAGATAATTAAATTATTTCAATATTACATAAATATTATGCAATATATTTGATTTTTATTCGTTACATGTGACTTGATTTTGTTAAACTTAAAGTTTACAAATTGGATTTGTTAACTTAAAGGTTATTTTTATTAATTAATTAGATTAATTGACCAAATGACCAAAATACCTTTTTTAAATCCCAAAGTCGGTTAAGGCCTAGTTTTTTAAGTTGAAATTTTTTTCTCCTTCACTTGGAATCCATGGCCGAAACCTATCTACATTAAAGCACCCAAATATTTGTTTGAAGAAACAAGGAAGAAAGTAAAGAAATTCAAGAAAAAGTTTAAGAAAAATTAGGAGATTTGGAGGTAATCTTCATAACTCTTAAACTTAGAAAGCTTGTTTCTTGTTCTTGAATATCTAGAATAGTTCTAGGGTTTCTTCATTTCTTATATTTTGGGCCTTTTTGTTTTGGAGGATGGATTTGGAGGCTAGATGCATGTGTGAAGTTAGATTGGATAATATTAGTGTAATATTTGTTCAATTTTGTCATTTGATGACTTGTTACATTCTAGAGTGTTATGACCACTCTTTTAACTCCTATAATTGTTCTTGAGTACTTCATAGGTGGTGGTTTTGGTTAGTGTTAATGTTGATATGATTAATGTTGAGAAAATTGGATTTAAAGCATGAAAAATGATATTTTTGGTTACCAAATCAAATCTGGAAATTCTGTGATTTTGGTGATGAAAAGTATGTTGTATAAATGTAGTGGATGTGTTTTGGGTGTTAAAACAATTGCCAGAAATTGTTTCAGAGTTTAAATATGTGAAAACGACAAAAACCGCATTATTGGGTGAGTATCGGGCTTACCGGGTGTCCGCTGTCCAAACAATGAATTGATCATTGTTCACGCAGCCCATGAACTACCCAAGTACTATTAGGGCAGACCTGGACAGCCTCCACGTGTATTGGTTGGTCTGTTCGGACAAAAACATGTTTTATGCTACTTTGAGGAAAAATATTTTTCGTAAAAGTTTCACGATGTTTCTTACCTATTTGTGTCGTTATTTGATATCGAATAAATATGTTTAGGTTAAATATGAATGAATTATTAATATTGGATATGAATAATTTATTTGGTAACTTTAAAAAAGTTTTAAAGTTACGATTTCGCCCGAACCGCGCGCTTCCGCTGCTGCCGCGCTAAAACCCAAACGCATCCTACCTCTGGTAGGGTGTTACAATCTGACACAGCTGCGCAGGCTCTCTTCCCCAACCACTCTACAAAAGTAACTCTGCCATCTGACACCTCATTAAACTATGCCACATTTGATAACAGCTACATGTTATGCCACAGTGTCAGCCTGTACTCCAACCACTCCTATGCGATTGCATGTGTCAGTCAATAAGCTCACAGCCCTACTCCGTCCCATCAGTCGCTGGCCTACTTCTATTTCATTAATCCTTGATAAATCCAAATTTTTATTTAGGGCTTACATCTCCCATCTAAGAACATAATGCTACAACCCTGACCCGCATCCTCGGGTCGATCCGTCGAAATAAATAACCTCCTTTATTGCAACTACCAACAGGTCGGGTCGGTAGAAAAGCCTTCACTCCCCTCATCTTCCCTGAATATCTTTCCACCTCGGGTCGAGCATCAAGTGCAAATTAATTTTGATCTTCTCGTTGGGCCGAATGTCTATGCTTTTTGGGCCTGGGCACCTTGTTCAGGAAGTGGAAATGTCTTATATACCCTTCTTTATACTTTGACTCTTCTCGGGTTAAGAAATTACCATCAACATCCGTCCCCTAGTTCTCGGTATCAAAGAGTCTACGAGTTGGTGTTGGGAACTATAATGGTAGGGTGCCTTCTTACATTGGATTTCAACCCTGATTAAGTCTAGAATTCATAATCTACCATACCTTAGAGAGGATTCCACAATCTGCAAGCATCAGTTCTTTTTTAAAAATCCACGTCGGGTTCATAACCCTGACCTAGCACCTCTACTTCTGATCCATAGCATGGCAATCTCTTCTATTATGCCCTCCCAGTACGAAAATGTTGATCTAAGCTAACTCTGACGGTACATTCACTAGTTTCTCTGCTTGATCATGAAGAAACTCGTCTTGTGCCACCTCGGGCTGATGCACGCTCTCGACATGTTGCGATCCCAGAAGATAATGATCTGTAAATACCTGTAAAATAAAACATATGTCGCATAGGAAAAAGTGGCCTTGGGGGGACGTAACCTAGCCCCGAGCCGATCTGATGAAGAGAGGCCTTGGAGGGACGTAACTCAGCCCCGAGCCGATCTGACGAAGAGAGGGCTTGGGGGAAAGACCGACCCCGAGTCATATAAGTCTTTTGGCCGTAGGAGAATGCTCCCTCCTTGCACTAACACATAATAATAGGGCCCCGACGGGATATAACCCAGCCCCGAGCTTATCTAACGAAGAGAGGCATTGGGGGAAAGACCGTCCCCAAGCTATATAAGTCACTTGGCCGCAAGGGAGCGCTCCATCCTTGTGCCAACATATGAGAATAGGGCCTCGGCAGGATGTAACCCAACCCCGAGCTTATCTGACGAAGAGAGGCCTTGAGGGAAAGACCAAATAAGTCATTTGGCCGCAAGGGAACGCTATCTTCTTGTGCCAACATACAATAATAAGGCCTCGGTGGGATGTAACTCGGCCTCGAGCTAAGAATAACACTCGACCACAAGGGAATGCTCCCTACTTACGCCTCTAACATGGCCTCGGTGAAACAAATGCAGCCTCGAACCATCAAAACTTTCGACCTCCGGAGATCACCATGGAGACTGGAAATGGCGTCTCTTTTCAAGTCATCCACCAAAAACAAAACCAGGATTAAAAAAAATAAGACAAACAAAATGAGAGTGATAGCGTGTAAACCCAAAAAAATTAACAAGGGAGCGTATAATAGCGTCCTGCCCCATGCCACCCAAAAAAAAAATTGAATGACACAGTTCAATGTCCCGGAGAACCAATCTATGGTTGGGGGGGCAGCCAACGCCATAAGAATTTTCCGATGCTAGGCATTCCCGACTCTGCAAAGGCCACAGAGACCCTCAGGCCTTCACCGTGCTATGCTCCTACTGATCCGAAATGGGATGGCCAACGCCACAGGGGTATTCTCCCTCTCAGTACTAGGCATATCCTGAGGCTACAAACTCCATGGAGGCTCTATGGCTTTCCCCGTGCTATGTACCTCCCGAGGCTATAAATACCATGAGGACCATGAGCCTTCCTCAAGCTATGTACCTCAAACACTATGCGACATATGCCATGGGGGAATTGTCTTTCCCGTGTTATACAAACCCAGAGGTACCATAGTACCCAAGCCACTAGTCATCCATACGTGCTATGATTACCTTGAGGCATAAAACGCCACGCCGACTCACTCGCCAAGCGTGCTGTGGATACTTGAGGCGTCAAACGCCACACAATCCTTCATATTGTGATCGTTCCTCAAAGATGAAAGTCATTGGGTTCTAACGTTCCAGTCTATGGGTTTGATAATAACATTTGACACGGAATTAAAATTAGATTTTATTTCGGGTGAACGAATTAATTTAGAATTAATTCGTTAGCGACGTGAATAGTGACTTCGCTAGGCATAATCATTTAATTACAACGAAACAGAAAATTCATTAATTTAGAATTAACGAACCCGAGCCCGAGATTATTTGCGAGCGCATTCGCATTTCGAATTCGAGTGCGGCACGCAAGTCAAATCAAGCGTCAAATCATTAGTCGCATCAAGCGTCAAATCATTAGTCACTTTGAGTGATGTGACAACTTGTCACTTGATTTGATTGATTGATGGATTGATTGATTGATGGAGGTTGGTGTGGCTTTTAATGTTTGACTTTTTGAAAGCCAAATACACATTAAATGAATTTGAAATTCAAATTAGTGTATTAGATACACTTTAGCCATCAACCAAATTTATCTCTCTCTCACTTCTTCTCATTTCTCTCCACACGCCCAAGGGGAAAAAAATGCTCACTGGTTTTGTCAAAACCGTGAGATAGGGAAGCTTGAGTGGTGATTTTTGTGGTTAAAAATCATAAGAGCTAGCACTCCGAAGAGACATGCGAAGGTGATAGGGAGTCCACCCATAGCCGGGAATCGTTCAACGAAGCTTGGAGCTTGACGAAGACCAAAACCGAGCCAAACTAGTGGGCTGTTGAAACTGCCACTGCCGAACAGTGAAGAGGAGAAAATCAGATTTTTGTTCGTCTCCGCGTCGCTCACCGATGATGTGAGTATTTCGCAAATTTTGTTGATTTGTATTCGCACATATTTCATGCATGTTTATGATCTTGGTGTTGGACAGTTATGACCCATAGCGTCACTATTTGTACAGATCATGGTGTTGTTGTACAAATTAACTATGTGACAAGGAGATTGCGCTCTTATCATTTGTGATTAGATCACCTAGATGTATAAATGATAGGAGGTCCCTATGATTAGTTCCTGGATTGAGATGATATGAGACAGTATCAGTCCTCGAAGGATTAATCATTAAATATCCCTAGTCGTAGTATTATCGAGACTGGACATCGATAATGCGGAATAGACTAGTATTGCACTTGTGCGCGTTGTGGGAGCACAACGACATAGTTCTCATATATTTAAGTATTGGATACTTATGCAAGTGTGATAGGAGGTTGTGTTTACCGATGGTGCGGAAACAGCTTCGCTCTGGATAGACCCCTCGGAATTCCATTGGTAGTATGACTATGTGTCTATGGAAGTCCGATATCAGGGTAGGTGTATTTGGTCTTAACCTGAGACTTGCATCGCTAATACTTGCGACAATCGGTATGCTTTAGTTTTGGTCGTCCAGGGCTTTAACCGGTTCTGTGTACGCCTCTGCTGGGTATATTGAGAATCGTAGTGTATTGGGTGTGATGTCAAGACGGAAGTATCACTCCAGTCATAGTGGAGATGATGTCACGTAGGATACGGTACTAGTGCTCTTAAGTACTGCAGTCATCGGGATATTATGACTAGGTCATGTATATCCGATAATAGAGACTAGTTACCAGACATCCGACATGTGCTTCGTACGGGGCAGACACAGTTCCAGCCCCAGGCCTAGCACGTGACATTAGACTACGTATATTCCGTACATATATTTTTTTGGAGAATTGGGTAGGCACGGTGCTTTGCTAGAAGCCAACCATGTCTTGTAAATCGGTAAGCACGTGGTACGAGGTACGCACGTATTCGGATAATCCGATGACCGTATTTACTGCCAACATATCCAGGGATCTCTTGGGTCGCTTCCCAAAGATTCACCGATGACAGTTGATTTAATTAGAATTAATCTGGGATTAATTAAGAGAGAGAATTAATCTGGGATTAATTAAGATGGAGAAAATTAATCTGGGATTAATTGAGGTATTATTTAATCTGGGATTAAATGTGTTCGGAAGAGAGAGAACGCGATTAATTTGGAATTAATCGGTAAAATAAATTTAATAGTTAAATTTGATTTTTCTATTTAATTTATTCGTATATGGCTAAAATTAATATATCGGATATATTAATATGAATTGGATTTCATTACGAAATTAAAGTCGGACTTTAATACGAACGAACGAATTAATTTAGAATTAATTCGTAAACGACGTTCGTAATATATTTGCGAGGCATCGTCATTTAATTAAATTAGATTTAATTATTTAGCGACGAAAGTTCGTTTAATCGGATTAAACGGAATCGAGCCGCGGCAAATGTTCGTAGAGACATTTTGAGTTTTGAATTCAAAATGGTGGGGCCCACTTCACACATGTCACACATGTGAAGTGGTGGTTGGAAGTGGTTGGCATTTATGCCAAAACCATTACTTTCCAACCACTTGGTTTAGGTGAAACCAATTACCCAACTACATGGTTTTGGTGAAAAGGGTAAAAACCCTAAAACAAAACCAAAAGCCCTCTCTCTTCACACTTTGGTAACACATCTTTTGGAAAATGAAAAACCCTAATACACAAGACATATGGGCGTGAATTGCCTTCTCCATTCTCTTTGATTTTGTGGCAAAATCAACAAAGCTAGCACTTCAGAAATCAACTAAGGTGATAGGGAAACTACTTCAAGAGTTGGAATCATCACTTAAAGCTTGGATCTTGGAGATTCTTCTCAAAATTTTGAAGCTCAAATCAGTTCATTTAAGTATATTCCGCAACTTATTTTGAATTTATGAACACCTTTACATGCTTATTAGATCCTTGGCATGTTCTAGGAACACTAACAATGGTATCAAGAGCCAATTTTAAGCATGAAAATTTTAGGGTTCATGAGACTAAAATTTGGGGCTTTTATGTTTTGAGCATGATTCTTTCAAATTGATGCTTTGAGCATGCTTAGAATATGATAACTTAGAGTTATGCATGATTAGATTTGAAACAAATCAAATGAATCAAAAATTAAAAATTTTTCACATGGCCGAATTTCACTGTACAGTGGACTGCAGTTTTTTGATTTTTGTAACATGAAATGATGTGTTTAAATGCATGTTTAAATGTTGATTGTTGGTTTGATTGGATTGGAATCAAAGTCAATAAAGTTTATGTTAAAATCAAAGAGCATGTTGAGCATGAAATGATGTGTTTTGGATTCAATTTGTGTTGAGCATGAAATGATGTGTTTGGCTTCAATTTGTGTTAAGCATAATTGATGGATTAAGCATGATTAATTAAGTTAATTGGTATTTTGGAAATATTGAGTTTAATTAATTAATCATGGCTAATACACTTTAATTAAAGTAATTGTGATATTTGGAATATTATAATTATGTTAATAAGCCTTTAATTAAGAATTGGGCTAAAAGTGTGTATTTGGGCTTAATGGGCTTGGTTTGACTAAGTTTGGTTTTGGACTTTTGGATTGGATCCAATTGGGCCCAAAACCAATTCCATAAAGTCCAAATATCACTTGACCCTTTAAAGAATTTAATTGGGCCTAAATTAATTTGTAGGCAATAGGGTGATTCCTATTGGGCCTTGGCATTTTGGGTTTGATCCATTATGGCCAAAGCCCATGCCTTAAGAATTAATTAAAAGCCCATTGGACTTTAATTAAAATGACATTGGATGTTATTGGGCCTTTGAGACCCATTAAGATTGGATTTGGAATCCAAGTCTTTAAGGCTTATAAGTAAGTGTATATATTTATTTGGAATTAAATTGGAATTAGTATTGAATACAAATAAATTGGATTTAAAGTTGTAGTTCAATATAATTCAAGAATACTTACTTTGAGTATTTATTCTTAAACGAGTTTGACTCAGCAAATCAAATCGTTGTTTGAACATTGGATGGTCATTAATTCAAAGATTAATTAATTGGATTAGATTGATTGAATAACATGATTTGTATGAATACATGAATGTGTTGTATGAATAATGTATATCAGATGGATATTAGAAGGGCGAGGGCAATTTTGGAAATTGTAATAAATTTAGAATTTATTTAAATTGGACCTGCGTGTCCAGCCTTTTATCTACTTTCTCATTGTATTTCTCTTCTCACCTATTCCCCTCAATGTAAATGAGGTTTCTTTATTGTATTTTGTAATTGGGTAGAAGTTAGAATAGTTCTAGCCGGGGAGAGGAAAGGGAGTGATTTGTTCTAGGAACAATTTGTGACATATCCATCCGTATATCATTATTAATTTATTTATTTATACGCGCTTTATTATGTATTTAGAATGCATGTTTAAGGGTGTATGATGATGAGACCTTAACAAAGATAATAAATTGGTTGCCAATTTGCACGCGAAAAACCCTCAAAACATATTAAGCATTTTTCCTTCCGTTGAGTGATTCTTACTCAAGATCCAAAGTTGGCATTGGTTTGTTGGCCAAAGTCAAGACCTTTGTCAATTGCGGATGTGTTTGAATCATGAGAGTTTTGTTCCATATCGGTGTCTTGTCCAAGTCGTGATTTGTTGGCCAAAGTCAAGATCACTTCTTGTCCATCGACATTGATTACGAAGCTTTCCATGTCAATGGGTTCCGCTTAACTGGGATCATTAAGTTTGTTGTGCCAAAGCCAAGGCTTAGTTGATTCAGAGGAAAAAGGTTAGGTAATATATTTGATATATTGGCATATATAAGATATATGTTTCGGACTTGGATGTCCACCTACTGGATCTAGGAATTGGATGAGATCCAATTGATCTTAGAGATCTACCTAGTTAAGTATCATACAATTTGTTGGCCAAAGTCAAGATTGTGTGTTATTTAACGGGATCCTAGCCCACTAGGAAACATGGTTTCCCGAGTACTCGACAGAGGGTTAGAGGCTCGCAGAAAAATAGTGGGAGGCAAGTATTAGATTTGCAATATTCGTTTAGTTACTTGCCATACGCGCTCAATCAAATATCATTCGTCAAATAAATTATATATTAGTTGGACTAATATTTATTGTTGTTTTAATTAAACAGTTGGACTGTATTCAAACCTTTTCATTTATAGTTGATTATATAATTGGATTATAGTAATCAATATATTTGAATTTTACCTTCATTTATAGTTGATTATATAATTGGATTATAGTAATCAATATATTTGAATTTTACCGATCATTTATATGATTATATAATTGGATTATAGTAATCAATATATATTTGATTTTAACCAATAAAATTGTAATAAGTTATATAGTTAGACTATAGTAATCATTACATTAGATTGTACCTGAAATCGTTGATTAAATAGTTGGACTATTAGAATCAAGATTAAATTGAAAGATTAGTGTTTAAAACATTATCCTAGGAAAATGTTTTTAGACGACTTTAATTTTCAAATTGGGAATAAATTTCAGGATAGTCCTGAAACTAAGAAGTTACTTTATTTGATAAAATAACATCTTAGGCCTAAGCCCGGAGTTAAGCAAATAGTAGAGCATGATCTTTGGAAGATTCATGTGATGATAACTTTAATGTTTAATCCATTATGCTTGCCATAAAGACTCTTTAATTTCCTAAATCAGAACTAAGGATTAGATCCTTAAAGTATGATGAAGAAATTGAAGGATCTTCATAAATATATTCTTAGATCTTAGAAGTATTAAATTGCAATTAATAACTCTTCGAGAGTTAATGGCTATTCTCAAGGAGATAAAGCCAAAGTTTGCAATAAGACAAGTAGCGCAAGGCGCACCTTACTTCGATATTATAGAAACCCAAGGCTTGGCCAAAGGCTTCTGGGATATAGAAAAGGCAAAGGCAAAATCATTATTGTCTTCTAGGAAGACAAAGGACATATCCAAAGATGTCTGCTTAAACTGTTGCAAATGGGATCACTGAAGCGTGACTGCCGTATGGACAAAGCAGACATGAAGGAATTGAAGACGAGCAAGGCTCTGACTTCAAATATGTTTGTCATAAATATGTTCACTACTAGTATTAAAATTGGATTTTAAATACTAAGTGTGATACATAAATATGCATTGATGTGCAGAATCTGCTATGAGCAGGATACTGACTTCAATTGAGAATTAATCTGCGAATCGGAAACGGGACGAAAGTCGTTGTTTTACCGCGTAGATACCTAAGTTTAGGAACTACCTTCGGGTGTGTACTTAAATTAGGAAACTGTTATAATGTAACTAGTTTGACTAGAAACATTATCTCTATATCGAGTATAACTCGTTGCGAGTGCACCTTTATATTCTAGAACACTAAAGTGTTTTATTTTATAAAGATGATATTGAGATAAACACATTAGATGTGAATAACAGTATTTATATTTTGAATATAAATAAATCTCAAACATATGACATGACAAACAAATAGCTCAAACTGATTTGATCAGATGAGACTTATTTGTGGCAGTGTTGTCTGGGACACAATTAAACAAGACTCGTATATCCACACTTTTGAAGAGTGGATACTAGGACGGATTTGATTCCATTCAAATGAAGTCTACGAATCTAGTTTATTGGGCAAAGTGCCTAAAACACCTTTTACTTGGTAAAAGTATAAGTGCCACCGATCTATTAGCCCTTGTTCATAGTGACGTAAGTGGGCCCATGTCTAGCTAGGCTAAAGGTGGATATGAATATTTCGTGACCTTTACGGATGTGGCATCGCGTTATGGTTGTGTTTCTTTTGAAGAACACAAATCGGAAACTTTTAGAGTTTCGACACGAAATAGACGAACAGATCGGCTAAAGTATTAAAACATCACGGTTTGACCATGATGAAAATACTTAAGCAATAAGTTTCTCATATACTTGAAAGAGTATAGTATTCTTTCAATGAGGACTCCTCCCAGAACACGTCAATTTGACGTTGTGTCCGAACGGAGAAATCAAATTTTGTTGGACATGATAAGGTTAATCATGAGTCGCTCTGAGCTACCATTTTCCTTCAAAAGGGATAAGCATTAACAGTGCAATACTTATTTTGAATAAGGTTCCATAAAAATCTGTTTGACAGATTTCATATTAGATATGAACAGGAAAGAAACTGGGCTTTCTCACTCCTGATGATTTGGGAATGCTAGGCATACGTTTGGATGATACCAAACTGGAACCCAAATTGGATAAGTGCCTAATGTAATTGGTGTTAGACAGTAATGACCCATAGCGTCACTATTTTGTAAATGATATTGTATTATTGTACAAATTAACTATGTAGTAATGAAATTGCCTTTAACCGTTTTGTAATTATTTACTTTGACATATAAATGGTAAAAGTCCCTATGATTATTTTCGGATTGTGATGATATGAGACGGTAACAATCCAAAGGTTAATCATTAAATATCCCTAGTCGTAGTATTATCGAGATTGGACATCGATAATGCGGAATAGACTAGTACTGCACTTGTGCATGTTGTGAGGTCACAACGGCATAGTTCTCATATATTTAAGTATTGGATACTTATGCAAGTGCGGTAGGAGGTTTGTTTTACGATGGTACGGAAAACAGCTTCGCTCTGGATAGACCCCGGGAGTCTCATTGGTAGTATGTCTGCGTGTCTATGGGAGTCCGTTTCAGGGTAGGTGCATATGATCTTAACCTGAGACTTGCATCGCTAGTACTTACGACAATCGGTAAACTTTAGTTTTGGTGGACCAGGGCTTTAACGGGTTCTGTGTACACCTCTTCTGGGTTATCGAGAATCGTAGTGTATTGGGTGTGTGATGTCAAGATGGAAGTATCACTTCAGACATATGGAGATGATGATCGCGAGGGATACAAAACTAGTACTCTATAATGGTTGCAACCATCGGGATAATATGACTAGGTCAGGATTATCCGATTCAAAGTGACTGGTTGCTTGATGTCCGATATGTGTATCGTACGGGGCAGACACATCTCCAGCCCCAGGCCTTACATGTGATCATCCGAATACTAATTCGATATACACTATACTACGGTATACTACGCCTGTTATAGATCTTATATTCCAATAAGAATATTTCTAGAGAATTGGGTAGACATGGCGTTTTGCTAGAGGCTAACCTTGTCTTGTAAATCGGTAAAAACGTAGTACTTGGTACGTACGTGTTCGGATAGTTCGACAACCGGATTTACTGCCAACATATCTAGAGATCTCTTGGGTCGCTTCCCGAAGATTCACCAATGACGTATGATTCAAACTCGATTAATCTTGGATTAATTACGGAGAGACTTTATCTTGGATAAAGTACTATATAAAGAGAGAGAACGATTAATTTGGAATTAATCGTAAAATTATTATATTCGATATAATAATCGAAATTCGATTTCGACGCGAAATTAAAATTAGATTTTAATTCGGGCAAACGAGTTAATTTAGAATTAATTCGTTAGCGACGTAAATAATAATTTCGCTAGGCGCAATTATTTATTTAAATTCGATTTAATTAACGTCGCGACGTAAGTTCGGTATTTCGGAAATATCGAACCCGAACGCGTGAGTGCACGTGGGCCCACTTTCATTTGGAAACGTGTGGGGCCCACATGACACATGTCATTATATGCATTATTTAATTGTTGATGCATTGCATGGAGATAGTGTACAATGCACTCAAGGGTCTTGCATGGAAATTGAGTGTTTGACACTCTAAGCCATTGCATGATTTGTGTCATAAGTTTATTATTAATTAATAAATATTATGGCATAAATATAAATTGATTTTTGAAAGCAAAAATCATCACTCTTTCTCTTCTCCTCTTGACCGAAACTGTCACAGTTTCACAGCTCTCCATTTTCAGGTTTTTGTTGCAAAAGCTTGAAGATTTTGTGATTGTTTGGAACATTAAATCACATTCAAGGCTAGCACCTTCAAGGGATCATACAAAGGTGTTATGGGAAACTCATCTTAGAGCTTGGAAGGATCAAAGAAAGCTTGGAGCTTCCCAACTCACCTTGGCCGAAACCCTCACTGCACAAAGGAGAAATTTTTCATTTCATCAACGCATCCGCATTCCGATCTTTGTGAGTATGATTCCGCCATACTTCAATATTGTTCATTCATTTATATGTTTTGCTTGTTCTTTTGATCTTGGGACATGGATTAGATTTTCCAACAATTGGTTATCCTAAGGAAACCAAAGTATAGTACTTATACAACTCACTAGAGAACAATGTAATTGTTGCTCACCATGCGGTTTTCCTAAGAGAAATACCGATATGCAGTGGTAAGTGGGAGGATAGTAAAACTCGATGAAAATCGGAGTTATATTGTTCAAGGCACCAAGTCCTTAGTGGAACATAAACAGTTCATCAAGGATGAAGCTATACCAATAATCTTCGAATACACAAGAACAACGTAGGTCGGAGAGAGTCAGAAAACAACCCGGGGTATGAGTTTCTGATCTCACCTCATAAAGATGTCAATCTTATTGAGGAATACGAACTGAATACGTATGAGGAAGTGATACAAGGTATCGACTCCCTATTATGGTAAAGTTCCATGAGTCCGAAATGGATTCCATGTATAACAACTATGTTTGGACACTAGTTGTTGTACCGCAAGGCATTGTGCCAATTGGTACTATATAAGTCTTCAAGGAAGACATACGTGGATGGTAGCATACTAACATACTAAGCTAGTCTTGTAGCCGAAAGATATCATTATCAACATTGTGTTGATTACAACAAAATCTTTTACCTGTTGCCACGTTAAATCCATTTGGATAATGCTTGCTGATGCTGCATGTCTCATTTATGAAATATGGCAGCTGAACCGAAAAATCGCTTTCCTGAAAAGGAAACCTTTTGGAGGATGTTTACAACATCCTGACGATTTTGTCATATCAAAACTAGCAAACAAGGTTTGCAGGTTCTTCGATCCATGTTTGGATTGAATCAAGCATTAGGTTCTTGGAATTATCGTTTTGATGTAATCATAATGGTTTATGATTTAATTCAAACCGAGAAATGATTCTTATGTATATAAGGAGGTTAGTGAGAGCGCACTGAAAGTGACTGTCCTAAATAATGATGATATGTCATTTCTTGGAAATGATATTCCCACATTACAATCGGTGAAAGCTTGGATTTCATGAAAATTCTCCGTAGAATTCTTGGGAGAAACAACCTTTATTCTAGGAATAAAGATCTATTGGGATAGATTTAATGTTGTTAACACTCTCCGAGAACTCGTACATTGAAAAATCTACGTGACCTAGTGTCTCATACGCTTTGAGCATATGGAGTCTCAAACAGGTCAATCCAAATGATAGTCACTGGATTGATAATAAGAACATCTGTTAGTATCTTAGAGAACTACAGATGATGTCTTAAACTATGGAGATGGAGAACTTGAAGTGACTGGGATCACTGTTGCAAGTTTCCTAACTGATTAAGCGACTAAAAGTCGTAACAACGGTACTATACAGTTTGAATAATGGTACAGTGAGCTAGAAATCTTCTAAGCAAGATGCTGTTGCCGAATAAACAACAAATACGGGTTATTGCTGCGGCTGAGGCAGCAATAGAAGCCATCTGGGTCATTAACAAATCTAATTAGATTAGATATAGTTCTGTTAGTAACTGAGCTAGGCTACAGCGCAGAATAAAGAATTAATGGTCTCATCAATGATCCAGATATATACTTTGACTATTCATCTGATTCGTTCGGATCATACATCGTGACGATGTGATGATCGTATAAATCGCATCAGACGATAATCATGCAAATCCACTGACGAAAGCCTTTCCTCAGCAGTTTGAGCGAACCGTGCATAGTTCGGGTGTAAGACACTCTAGTGACTGGCTATAGGCCAAGTGGGAGATTGTTGGACAGTTATGACCCATAGCGTCACTATTTGTACAGATCATGGTGTTGTTGTACAAATTAACTATGTGACAAGGAGATTGCGCTCTTATCATTTGTGATTAGATCACGAGATGTATAAATGATAGGAGGTCCCTATGATTAGTTCCTGGATTGAGATGATATGAGACAGTATCAGTCCTCGAAGGATTAATCATTAAATATCCCTCGTCGTAGTATTATCGAGACTGGACATCGATAATACGGAATAGACTAGTATTGCACTTGTGCGCGTTGTGGGAGCACAACGGCATAGTTCTCATATATTTAAGTATTGGTTACTGATGAGTGATAAATGTATCTCTATTTCCCACTCATTTAACTTAATACTTTGTATAGTTTATTGAGTTTTGTGAACGTTTTAATGTATTTTTTGTTATTTTGCAGATAAATAAAGTTTGGAAAGCATTGGAGAAAAATTGAGGCTAAAACAGACAAAAAAACAAACAAAGGGCAAAATAGTCATTTTCGGCGTCGTGACGCCGAGGACTTGCACGTCGTGACGCCTAGCTGTGCAGACTTGCTAATGTGCATGCCACGTGTCAAAAAATCAATGAGCCGAAATTTTCAGCGGCCGTGCCACGTGTCATCAATTCAACGAGCCACGTGTCAAAAATTCAAGGAGCTGAAATTTTTCAGCCGCCTTGCCACGTGTCCGGACGAGATTGTGCCAAGGAAAAAGGGGCTGGCGTCGCGACGCCAAAGCCCTTGGCGTCGCGACGCCAGAAGGTTTTCTGCACCTATAAATAGAGTTCAAATTTCTTAGTTTCAATGTACCAAAATCCTCTGAAATACTTATATAAAAGAGAGTTCTTCTTATTTTCTTCTTATATTCAGTTTTATTTATGCTTTGTAGTAGTAATTCTATCCATCCATGTGGGGGTAACTTCTATATGCTGAGGTAATAAGGTAATACTTTTACTTTTGCTATTTAGATTAATCTCCCTTAAAATATAATATATAAACTATTTAAAACCTGACTTAATAAAGGATACCGCCATTCTGGACGGTTGGTTATTCAATTTAATCTGGTTAAACCTGACTTAATGAGGATACCGCCATACTGGACGGTTGGTTTAATTTTTGTTCCGCCTTTATGGCTAGTTTATTTTAATTGACTTAATGAGGATACCGCCATACTGGACGGTTGGTTTAAAATATCACAAGGATATATATTATATTATGGGAGATATCTAAATAGTAAATAGTAGAAGGTAATTCCTTTTACCTTAGCATTTTATTTATTTTTCCGCATTTACTTTTTAGTAATTTTTATGTCTTTTTACTTGTCCTAACTATGTATTATAACTAAGTTAGTTTTCTAGGTTGTTATGAAATCTAATATCACCGGATTATAAGAGGTTATTTTATAATTTGAGTAATTTAAAGGTTTACTTATTAAGTCTTAAATGCTTCTTGTTGTTTGATCACCAATAAGATTGATGTGGTAAATCTAAAATTAACTAGACATAGGGATTTTAAGTTTTAACCTTTGACTTAATAGCCCACAATCTTCTTTGAGGATAGATAACCCTTTAATAGATTTCCTTACAGGATAGACATATACCTGTTGGGCGGGGGTAGCCATAATTAGAACTTAAACTTAATGAATCCAGATAATTTGGTTGACATAGACATATGGTTCAATTGGATTAAACTGGGTATTTGTGTCTGACCATCGACAGATGCTTTCACATAAATTCATGTTCCAGGTTAGTAAACTGATTTATTACACAAAATAAAATAATCACTTCATCTTTTTAAAGATATTAGAATGATTCACAACCCTAGATCTTTGAGTCTTTTATTTTCATTAGTATTTTCTTTTGTCTTTTTTTATCTTTTTATTTATTTAGCGAATCTACAAATCAAATCTTTCAAGCAATCAATTCCCTTCTCCCTCAATTAGATATTTGTAAATAAATAGTATCAACAATTAATAACAACAGTAGGAATTAAGTCCTCGTGGGATCGATATATTTATACTACTTGAACGATACGTGCGCTTCCGTTATACGTGTGTGTTTACGCCAGTCAAGTTTTTGGCGCCGTTGCCGGGGACTTATTTTTCTTGAGTTATTAATTTGAGGTATCTAATTTACTTGTATCTAATTTTCTTTATTTTTATCTGTAATTTTTTATTACTTCCTTTTGTTTTCAGGTGATGATCAGGTGAAAAAAGATATCGAGCTTACAAGATAACCCAATCTCGAGGCATGTTTTAGTTTAAGGCTGTAGAACAGCCCAACAATTATCACTGGAATCCAAACCAAGCAACACTACATTTGCTCATCAGAATGAAATGGGGAGATGTGTAATATGTGATGGTAACCACCCAAGCGATCAATGTATATACCTTTCAGAGTGGCATAATTATTGGAATCATTCAAGGTACGAAGAATCATCACATTTTCCATCTTATCCACCATCTATCTGCGATCTTCATCAAGAACCAGAACCATCAGAGGAAGATCAGTTGATTCACATGCTCAAAAATCTGTTCGAGGAACGGGAAGCTCTATTTGATGTACAAATTCAGAGTCAAGCAGCGTCTATACAGAGGATGACAAATCAAGTTAGAGAATTAACAGATAACCTGAATCAATTTCTCACAGAGCAAATTCAAATACTACTGAAGAAGCCTTTCAATATCCTAAGATTCATCATGACATCATAACAGAGGATGAGGCTGAACAGTATCAAGAATTTGAGGTATCAGTTCAGGAGCCTGCACCAACAAAGTCTCAATTTGATTTTTATTATTCTTACTCTGACGAGGTTAAAGAAACTGAGCTTTTTGTACAAATTGCACCAACAAGGAAGGATGAAACTTTCCATCCTCAGAATGAAGATCTTGGAGCATGCTTTGCAACGATGTTTGAAGAAGATCTTCCTGAACCATCCATTCCAGTCATATCAGAGGATGAAGACCTAAAATCTGACATTTATTTTCATCCTCAAGTTGACAATTTTGAAGCATGTATTTCACAGATGATAGATGAAGAGCTGAATACAGAAATTTTAAAATACATCTGTGAAGAAAAGGTGGAGCAAGAAACAGAGAAAATGGAGGAGCAAATGTCTAACCAAATTGAAAATCCAGAGCATTCAGGAGAAACATCACTGTATCGGGGAGTACAAATCAAAGATATCACCAAGAAGCTTGACAGAATGGAACTTCCATTCCAAGTCAAGCACCATACGAGACCTCCTGATTTTAATTCTTTCTTTGCAGGAACCACTGGAACAACAAGGAACAAAAAGGTGGCACGAGCACTGAATGAGACAAAACTCTTTTTGCTACCTTACCGTTGGAAAAGACCTTTCAAAAGCAACGCACATGGGAATGTCTTTAATCGGACATCCAAAACGACGCTGAAACCGCCTTGACAGATAGATTTTAGTCACGTCTGGCTGAAGACGAAAAATTTAGCGCTAGCAGGGAGACAACCCATGCAATTTGTTGTAATTTTTGTTTTCATATTTCATGTTGTAGAATTTTTAATTTTGTGTGTTGTTTTGTAGGGAAAAGCACAAACGGAGCATTTTAAGACAGAAGGAATGGTGTTTGGCAATCATAAAGATGAGAACCAATTCATTAGCATGGCTGAGTAAGGAATGAAATCTTGAGACACATCCTAATGGATTTATATACCATACGAGTGGCGTATTACGTACACAATTCCGTTGCCTTAATTATTGCTTTGATTTGCTTTCTGTTGTAATTATCTTTATTTTCGTAGACAGGATCCAAACTTTTTGACCTTTCACGATTTCTTTTGTTTTGTTTTGCTAACAAGCTTCCTTTGGAAGATACTAGTGCTATTATTACTCACCCTTTTTCAAGTACTATAAATTCAGCCCGTCATTTCACTTTTGAAGGCATCCAGAGTTGAGAAAGAAATACATAAAACATGGAAGCCACTTCAAGAAGACGAGTTGAAAACATTTGTGTGTTTTGCAGTAGTAGTGTTGGTACTAAACCACAATACGTAGAAGCAGCAAAGGAATTGGATCGAGTCTTAGCTGCAAGGAATATGCACTTAATATATGGCGGATGAAATCTTGGACTAATGGGGATCGTTTCAAAGGCTGTACAGGAAGGAGGCAGTCATGTTTTGGGAATCATCCCAAAACCCCTGGCAGAGGCAAATCTTATTGGATCATCAAACGGAGAGGAACTGATCGTGCCAGGTATGTCTGAACGACTGGTAGAAATGATTAACCGTGCTGATGCTTTTATTACTTTACCAGGTGGCTGGGGCACATTGGAGGAAATTTTTATAGTTCTATCTTGGACGAACTTGAACATACATCAGAAACCAATTGGGCTGCTTAACATTGATGGATTTTATGATTTTCTTTGTGTGTGTTCTTGATGATGCCCGGAGAAATGGGTTCGTGTCAAAACCTATGAAAGAACTCCTCTTTACTGCCAGAACTGCTCCGGATCTAATAGACCAACTCTTAGCCTATGAACCACAAATTGACCCTGTCCTTTCAAAGATAAATTGGTCCGAGGACGATCGTGGTAAGAGGCGTCGAATAAATCTGGATCTTAACCTTTAATTTTCCTGTAGAATTTCAGCTAACCAGGTACTATCTTCTAAACTGTTCTTCTACTATTTAAGACATTGGGGACAATGTCTCATTTAGGTTTGGGGGTGAGGAATAGTTAATAGTATCTTGTTTTTATTGTATTTTTATTTTTAGTCAAAATTTTTCGAAAAAATACAAAAAAAATTTAAAAAATAAATAAATTAAATAAATAAATAAAAATATCAAAAACAAAGGCATATTTAAAGCTAGGTGATGGTTTGGTGTCTTCCTTCACTCACTACCTCTCTATAAGGAAAAGCTGTGAAGGCACCTAGATAATCATTCACCAATAGCTTGTTGTGATAGACTAGTTTGGAGGACTCGTTGTTTATTCCTGTCACCAAGCGATAAGAGCCTAAGAGGCTTGGGTACTTAAGTGAGCCTCGCTCCACCCTCCCTCTGGGGAATCTACAACGGGAATTCCATTCGACAGTTAGTCACACACCATGACCAGTAGAAGTTATTTCTTTATGTTTATGGTTTTATGTTGACTAAAAATGTGAAATGGTAAGAGATAGCTGTGTAAGGAATTCTCACTCCTGAGACGTATTTCAAACTCATTTTTTCGAAACAAGTTAATTTTTGTTTATTTCCTTTTGAATTATTTAATTTGTAAATTCTCCATAAAACTGACTAAAATGGATATTCATATACTTAGTTGGCAAGTATTATCAACATACATGGTAACATACGGACATGAGATAAAATTGAAAAGTTTGTAATATTCAGTGTTATAGTTTAATTGGAGAAGCATCTAAAAAAAGTGATGGAATAAAAAAAATATTTGAGATCCGAGTTATTAAGTCTGTAAGGGTGTTTTAACACCTAATGCCCTAAAACCAACTGGTTTGGGAGTCACTGGCCCAACACTCGCTACATGGATCAAAAGATGCTGAAAAAAATAAATATATATATCTGAAGTCTGAGTAATTAAGTCCTTAGGGGTGTCTTAACACCTGATGCCCTAAAGCCAACTGGTTTGGGAGCCACCGACCTAAAGCTCGCTACATAGATGAAAGATATTGTATATAAATAAAAAAATAAAAAAAATCAAAGAAAAGATCAGAAAAATCAGAAAATTTATTCCATTACTACAAAAGATGTGAAATCTGATAAAACTTTAGGACAAAAATATTACTCTCTTATCAACTGCACTTATTACTGTTGTGGGCAAAAGTGAGTTGTTTAATACTTTGTTAGCTGTGTATATGAAGAATGATAAAAATAATCAGAGAATTTACTTATTCAGTAATTTAGAATGAAACAAAACAACTAGTAAACTTGGAGTATAAGTTTCACCTAATTAGTGACTAACATCTTTATTCTCTTTTTCACTTGTCTTTTTGCTTTTGTGTGCATTAGTTTCACTACCTTTTTACTTTATAAAATATTTGTGGGTATCATTGATGTAAACCCTCACGAGACTATAACTCGTCCACTAGGGACACCTAGGGGTTTAAAGGCTTGTTGCATATGCTAAATGCAATCGTGATCCCTACGAAAGTGGCTTAGTTAAAATTTTATTATGTTATTTTATTTTGCTCGAGGACTAGCAAAATGTTAGGTTTGGGGGTGTGATGAGTGATAATGTATCACTATTTCCCACTCATTTAACTTAATATTTTGTATAGTTTCTTGAGTTTTGTGAACGTTTTAATGTATTTTCTGTTATTTTGCAGATAAATAAAGTTTGGAAAGAATTGGAGACAAATTGGGGCTAAAACAGACAAAAAAACAAACAAAGGGCAAAATAGTCATTTTCGGCGTCGCGATGCCGAGGACTTGCGCATCGCAACGCCCAGCTGTGCAGACTTGCTAATGTGCATGCCACGTGTCAAAAAATCAACGAGCCAAAATTTTCAGCCGCCGTGCCACGTGTCATCAATTCAACGAGCCGAATTTTTTAGCCGCCTTGCCACGTGTCCGGATGAGATTGTGCCAAGCAAAAAGGGGATGGCGTCGCGACGCCAAAGCCCTTGTCGTCGCGACGCCAGAAGGTGTTCTGCACCTATAAATAGAGTTCAAATTTCTTAGTTTCAATGTACCAAAATCCTCTGAAATACTTATATAAAAGAGAGTTCTTCTTGTTTTCTTCTTATATTCAGTTTTATTTACGCTTTGCAGTAGTAATTCTATCCATCCATGTGGGGGTAACTTCTCTATGATGAGGTAATAAGGTAATACTTTTACTTTTGCTATTTAGATCAATCTCCCTTAAAATATAATATATAAACTATTTAAAACTGACTAAACCTGACTTAATGAGGATACCGCCATACTGGACGGTTGGTTTAATTTTTGTTCCGCCTTTATGGCTGGTTTATTTTAATTTGACTTAATGAGGATACCGCCATACAGGACGGTTGGTTTAAAATATCACAAGGATATATATTATATTATGGGAGATATCTAAATAGTAAATAGTAGAAGGTAATTCCTTTTACCTTAGCATTTTATTTATTTTTACGCATTTACTTTTTAGTAATTTTTATGTCTTTTTACTTGTCCGAACTATGTATTATAACTAAGTTAGTTTAATAGGTTGTGATGAAATCTAATATCACCGGTTTATAAGAGGTTATTTTATAATTTGAGTAATTTAAAGGTTTACTTATTAAGTCTTAAATGTTTCTTGTTGTTTGATCACCAATAAGATTGATGTGGTAAATCTAAAATGAACTAGACATACGGATTTTAAGTTTTAACCTTTGACTTAATAGCCCACGATCTTCTTTGAGGATAGATAACCTTTTAATAGATTTCCTTACAAGATAGACATATATCTGTTGGGCGGGGGTAGCCATAATTAGAACTTAAACTTAATGAATCCAGATAATTTGGTTGACATAGACATATGGTTCAATTGGATTAAATTGGGCATTTGTGTCTGACCATCGACAGATGCTTTCACATAAATTCATGTTCCAGGTTAGTAAACTGATTTATTACACAAACTTAAAATAATCACTTCATCTTTTTAAAGATATTAGAATGATTCACAACCCTAGATCTTTGAGTCTTTTATTTTCCTTAGTATTTTCTTTTGTCTTTTTACCTTTTTATTTATTTAGCAAATCTACAAATCAAATCATTCAAGCAATCAATTCACTTCTCCCTCAATTAGATATTTGTAAATAAATAGTATCAACAATTAATAACAACAGTAGGAATTAAGTCCTCGTGGGATCGATATTTTTATACTACTTGAACGATACGTGCGCTTGCGTTATACGTGTGTTTTTATGCCGGTCAGATACTTATGCAAGTGTGATAGGAGGTTGTGTTTACCGATGGTGCGGAAACAGCTTCGCTCTGGATAGACCCATCAGAATTCCATTGGTAGTATGACTATGTGTCTATGGAACTCCGATATCAGGGTAGGTGTATTTGGTCTTAACCTGAGACTTGCATCGCTAATACTTGCGACAATCGGTATGCTTTAGTTTTGGTCGTCCAGGGCTTTAACCAGTTCTGTGTTTGTCTCTGCTGGGTATATTGAGAATCGTAGTGTATTGGGTGTGATGTCAAGACGGAAGTTTCACTCCAGTCATAGTGGAGATGATGTCACGTAGGATACGGTACTAGTGCTCTTAAGTACTGCAGTCATCGGGATATTATGACTAGGTCATGTATATCCGATAATAGAGACTAGTTACCAGACATCTGACATGTGCTTCGTACGGGCAGACACAGTTCCAGCCCCAAGCCTAGCACATGACATTAGATACTTGATCGCACCGCAATACTACGTATACTACGCCTGACATAGATTATATATTCAAGTAAGAATATTTCTGGAGAATTGGGTAGGCACTGTGCTTTGCTAGAAGCCAACCATGTCTTGTAAATCGGTAGGCATGTGGTACGAGGTACGCACGTATTCGGATAATCTGATGACCATATTTACTGCCAACATATCCAGGGATCTCTTGGGCCGCTTCCCAAAGATTCATAGATGACAGTTGATTTAATTAGAATTAATCTGGGATTTATTAAGAGAGAGAATTAATCTGGGATTAATTAAGATGGAGAAAATTAATCTGGGATTAATTGAGGATTATTTAATATGGGATTAAATGTGTTCGGAAGAGAGAGAACGCGATTAATTTGGAATTAATCGGTAAAATAAATTTAATAGTTAAATTTTTTTTCTATTTAATTTATTCGTATGGGCTAAAATTAATATATCTGATATATTAATATGAATTGGATTTCGTTACGAAATTAAAGTCGGACTTTAATACGAACGACTAACGAATTAATTTAGAATTAATTCATAAACGACGTTCGTAATATATTTGAGGCATCGTCATTTAATTAAATTAGATTTAATTATTTTGCGACGAAAGTTCGTTTAATCGGATAAAATGGAACCGCGCCGCGGCAAATGTTCGTAGAGACATTTTGAGTTTTGAATTCAAAATGGTGGGGCCCACTTCACACATGTCACACATGTGAAGTGGTGGTTGGAAAGTGGTTGGCATTTATGCCAAAACCACTTACTTTCCAACCACTTGGTTTAGGTGAAACTAAATTACCCCAACTACATGGTTTTGGTGAAAAGGGTAAAAACCCTAAAACAAAACCCAAGCCCTCTCTCTTCACACTTTGGTAACACATCTTTGGAAAATGAAAAACCCTAATACACAAGGCATATGGGCGTGAATTGCCTTCTCCATTCTCTTTGATTTTGTGGCAAAATCAACAAAGCTAGCACTTGGAGAAATCAACTAAGGTGATAGGGAAACTACTTCAATAGTTGGAATCATCACTTAAAGCTTGGATCTTGGAGATCTCTTCTCAAAATTTTGAAGCTCAAATCCGTTCATTGTAAGTATATTTCGCACTTATTATTTTGAATTTATGAACACATTTACATGCTTATTAGATCCTTGGCATGTTCTAGGAACACTAACACTTGGGACCTTAATAGAAACCAACAATGGTATCTAGAGCAAGGTTTGAGCATGAAATTAACTTAGGGTCAAAATTTGGGTAAAAATGGTGTTGAGCATGATTAATGAAATTGGATGATTTAGAATGCTTAAATTATGTTTAATTGATGAGTGATTGGTTCAATTTGTTGAAATTGTGATTGGATCATTTTTTTCCCCAAATTATTATGTTGGCTGAATGGTGCCCTAAGTGTGTTCTTGGTGAATTTTGATTTTTTGATTCATTGGATGAGTTAGAATCATCCGAGAATGTGATTTAATGTCAATTGAGGATTTAATTGGATTGAAACCGAATCGGACACAAAATCCCCTCCTTATCCGAGAGCAATTGAGCATGTATTGGGTTTGATTTTTTTGTTAAATAATGTTGGACATGATTTAATGTAAATGAGCATGATTAATTGTATAAATTGATATTTTAGAAATGTTAATTTGGGTGATTAATCATGATATACACTTTAGGTTAATTAAATGTGAAATTGGATTTTTTGTATTTAAATAATTGGGCCTTAAAATTGGATTTGGGCTTGAAATGTTGTTATTATGCTTATTGGGCTTGGTTGTACCAAGTTAGGTTTAGGCCAAATGGATTGGAGCCAATTGGGCCCAAAACCGCCTCCATAAAGCCCAAATGCGACTAATGGACCTTTAAAGTTTAATTGGGCCTAATGGGCCAAAATTGATTTCTAGGCTTATGGGGTAATTCCCGGATTGGACTTTGGTTATTGGGTTCGACCCGAGTTGACCAAAAGTCCATGCCTTAAGAAATTAATTTAAAGTCCATTGGACTTTAATTAAATTGACGTTGGACGTTAATCGGGCTTTGAGACCCGTTGCGATTAAATTTGGAATTTAAGTCGTAAAAGTTCATTATTAAAGAGTAGTATTTAATTTGGAATTAAATATGCGAATTAGAATTGAATGCATATTAAATTGGATTTAATGATGTAGTTTAATTTAATTCGAGAATATGTACTTTGAGTACTTATTCGCAATAACGAGTTTGACTCGAGCAAAATCAAATCGTTGTTTGAACATTGGATGATCACTAATTATCAGATTAATTAATTTGATTAGATTGATTGATAACATGCTTGTGTGAATACATGGTTGCGATGCATGAATAATGTATATCGGATGGATATTAGATGGGTGGGGACAATTTAGAAATTGTTATAATAAATTTGATTTATTAATTGGACCTGCTGTGTCCAGCCTTATACCTCCCCATATTCTTTGTATTCTCTTCTCACCTATTCCCCTCAATGTAAATGAGGTTTCTTTAGAAGTGTAGTGTAACAGGTAGAAGTAATACATGTGCGAGCGGGAGAGAGAATGGGAGAGATTTGATCTAGGATCATTGTGTAAAGTATCCATCCGCATATCATTATTATTTTATTCATATGCGCTTTATTATGTGTTTAGAATGCATGTTTAAGGGTGTATGATGATGAGACCTTAACAAAGATAATAAATTTGTTGCCAATTTGCACTCGAAAAACCCTCGCAAAATATTAAGCGTCTTTCCTTCCATTGAGTGATTCTCACTCAAGATCCGTGACTGGCATTGGCTTGTTGGCCAAAGTCAAGGCCTTTGTCTGTCGAGGATGTGTTTGAATCACGAAGGTTTTGTTCCATATCAGTGTCTTGTCCAAGTTGTGGTTTGTTGGCCAAAGTCAATACCATTTCTTGTCCATCGACATTGATTACGAAGCTTTCCATGGTCAATGGGTCGCGCTTAACTGGGATCACTAAGTTTGTTGTGCCAAAGCCAAGGCTTAGTTGATTCAGAGGAAAAAGGTTAGGTAATACATTGGATGTATTGGCGTATATAAGATATATGTTTCGGACTTGGATGTCCCCTACCGAATCTAGGAATTGGATTGGATCCAATCAATCTTAGAGCTCTACCTAGTTAATTATCATACAATTTGTTGGCCAAAGTCAAGATTGTGTAATATTTAACGGGATCCTAGCCCACTAGGAAACACGGTTTCCCGAGTACTCGACAGAGGGTTAGAGGCTCGCCGAAAAATAGTGGGAGGCAAGAATTGAATTTGCAATATTCGTTTAATTACTTGCCTTACGCACTCAATCAAATATCAGTCGTCAAATAAATTAAATGTTAGTTGGACTAATATTTAAATTGTTGTTTTTAATTAATAATTGGACTATATTCAAACAATTCATTTATAGTTGATTTTATAATTGGATTATAGTAATCAATATAATTGATTTTAATCTATTAAAAGTATAGTTGATTATATAGTTGGACTATAGTAATCATTATATTAAATAGTAC
>SKCR01030945.1:0-28752 GCA_019454045.1 Zanthoxylum bungeanum
GAGTTTCCTACAGTTCCTATGACTCCATATGAGATATGGACATATAGGAAACCAAATCTTAATAATGTTAAGGTTTGGGGTTGTCCTGCCTATGTCAGGATGGCTCAGCAAGATAAGCTTTCATCTCGAGGGTAAAAGTTTAGGTTTGTTGGATATCCTTTGAATACTAATGGATATTTGTTCTATGATACCGAGCATCGAAATGTGTTCGTAGCTCGCTTCGCAAAATTTCTAGAGGTAGAGTTTTTGTCAGAAGGTGGTAATCATAGACCGGTTGAACTTGATGAAGTCCAACCTGAAAACAATGAACCAACAAAGGAACTTGAAGTTCAAAAAGATGAAGAACCTTCAACACACACACTCCGTAGGTCACAAAGGGTATCTAGACCTCCTGAACGCTTGTATTTGATACAAGAAAATAGTCTCGATGTTCTCTTAGTTGAAGAGACTGGCCCTTTTACCTATAGAGAATCGATGTTGGATATCGACTCCGTGAAGTGGAAAAATACCATGAAATCCGAGTTAGACACAATGTATGAGAATCAAGTTTGGGACTTGGTTCCGCTTCCTGAAAGAATTGTTCCTATCGGTTGTAAATGGGTTTACAAGAGGAAGCGCGGGCCTGATGGAAAGGTTGAAACTTATAAGGCCCGACTAGTAGCAAAAGGTTACACGCAGCGACTTGGCATCGACTACGATGAAACTTTTTCGCCAGTAGCAATGCTTAAATCTATTAGGAATTTGCTTTCTATAGCTGCTTATCATGATTACGAGATTTGGAAAATGGATGTTAAAACAGCTTTTCTAAATGGATTTCTTGATGAAGAAATCTATATGGAACAGCCGGAGGGTTTTGCATCCAGCGAGATCTCGGGTATGGTATGTAAGCTTAAGAAGTCCATTTATGGACTTAAACAATCATCACGAAGTTGAAATATTCGATTCGATGAGATTATTAGATTGTCTGGTTTTCTCAAGAATTCAGAAGAATCTTGTGTGTATCAGAAGACCAGTGGATGCATGGTGGTATTTTTAGTCATTTATTTTGATGACATCCTAATCATTGGAAATGATATATGGTTGATGCAATGCGTCAAAGTTTACCTCTGTAAGAATTTCTCCATGAAGGACCTTGGAGAAGCTTCTTATATTTTAGACATAAAACTCTATAGAGATAGAGAAAGGAAAGCGTTATACCAAAGGAAGCTGATTGGGTTATCCCAATCACCGTACATAGATAAGATCTTGGAAAGGTACAATTTTGATAACTGTAAGACAATAAATATATCGTTCAGACATGAGATTCATCTTTCGAAGAAGATGAGTCCGTAAACAGAAGATGAGAAGTTAGAATGTCTAACCAACCTTATGCTTCATGTTTGGGTAATATAATGTATGCCATGTTATATACTAGGTCTGATATCAGTTTCGCTGTTAGCGTAACCAGTAGATATCAGTCCAATCCAGACAATAACCATTGCATGGCCATTAAACATATCCAAAAGTATCTTAAAGGTAATAAGGATAAGTTGATAATATATGGAGGAAATGAACTCCAAGTTAATGGGTATACGGATTCTGACTTCCAATCGGATCCCTATGATAGAAATTCTACATTTGGATTCGTCTTTACCCTTAAAGGAGGTGCAGTTTGCTGGAAGAGTTCTAAACATGGGTCAACAGCAGATTCCACCACAAAGGTGGAATACATTGCAGCTTCTAAAGCTGTAAAGGAAACTGCATGGATTAGGAACTTTGTCACAGAATTGGGAGTGGTCCCAAGTATTGAGAATGCGATTCTGTTATACTGTGATAATACTGGAGCTATTGTGCAAGCAAAGGAACCGAGGGCACATCAGAAGTCGAAGCATGTGGAACGCAAGTACCACATCATTCAAGAGATTGTGTCACGAGGGGATATTGTCGTGTTCAAGGTACCGAGTGAAGATAATGTAGCAGACCCGCTTACGAAGGCCATACCTCTGAGGTTATTTGATAAAAATGTGGAGTCGATCAGTATTAGATAACATATGTCATACCTATGATGGTCGCCTAACTCAACTGTCCATGATCTCAAAGTCTTTTCTCAAATCCATCTTTAAACTATCCTAAACATTTCAATCGTATTTATTTATATTTATATAACTCGAAATGAACAATTCGAGAACTCATCGCATGTGTTACTTACCTGGCTTCGCGAGCACTACTGGTCCTAGTCAAGTCTGCCAAAACAAATGGTGAAACGCCGTTAGAATCGTAACTTATGAAATTCCCGACTTAGCTTTGACAAAGTTCTGGATCTTTCCAGGGCAACCGAATCAAGTTCAATTTCAATACTTTCAGTTTCAGTAATCTTAAAACATCATTATAAACTAACTCAAGTCATCAGTTAACTTAAATTCTCGGTCTATGAGATTTTGGAAAATCTTCCGAAAAAGTTTCTGCAAATGCTACGGAAGGGTCTCAAACCCTCCGAACTTACCCAGATTTATCCAAACATTCTCATAATATCATATATAACTCATAACTATCATTAAAATCAAAACACATTACGCAAAAACCCACTTTTACCGGAAACTTACATATTTTATCGGATCGATCCAACTCATTCTGTTTTCACTCGGATTCTACCAAATACACATATTCAATATACTCATTCACAATCAATTAAATTTATATCATTACGCTACTTTACGAAGCTACTGGAAACATCCGAACATTTAACGATAAACTTGAAATTAGCGACTTTTTACCGGGATGTCTTAACGAGATTTCGAGGATATATACGGCCTTCAAACGATCACGCAAACGCGCGGAAATCAATAGAATTCCGATTGGAGCTACTGTAAAACCGACTCCGCAACCTTGTAGAACTCTCTGAGAGCTTCGATTTGGTGGGTGGCTCGGGCCGTGAAACAAAGCGATGACCCGGGATCGTGAAACACCATCTCGCGCATATCTTCTTCATTTCTGCCGTTTTTTAGCGACCTGGGGCTGCCGCCGGCCACCACAAGGCAGAGAGGTGGCCAGCGCACCACCCTCGCCGATCGCGCTGGTCGGTAGGCCACCGACGCGACCATGGCTAGTCCAAAACGTGTTTTGGGGGATGGGGGTCGTGTGGAGAGAGTGGAAAGCTTACACCAATTTTTGTAATTTCTTGAAACTTAAAGGTTTATATAGAAATTTTTTTGAAAATTTCAATCTGACCCCGCGAAATTGCAATCACGTCCCTCTCATTGGGCTTTCTCAGGAATTTATATTTTTGAAGCCCTTCTTATACAAATTTCAAAAAGTGTTCAACACGAAAGTTGTTCGTCTAGGAAAAAAGAGTCTGATGGTTCAAGAATCATCTCAATCGAAATTCGTTTGCTATTTTTATATCCGAAATAAGAAAATTTTACGCGTATAACATTACAACAGAAATCGCGTAACTGGTTCCCAGAACACGTGTTTACCAACGCAACTAAGCTTCACTTTAAAACATTCCGATCTATTTTCCAACACATAAAACTCTTATTTTCGAATAGTATCCCGTTTCAAATTCTAAACCTCAATTCGGAAATCTTCCAAAACCATTCCGAAAATATTCGAGATATTACATAAACGCGATCAACGAGAAGCGAACTCGAATTCTTGAGAAGATATATAATTGATGGGCTACAGGTCGCTGGGTATGCGTCAAGCGAGCTTAGGCGGGTGCTAAATTTCACGGGCTGAGCTTTTTCTCTTTCAAATTTCTTGTGCTAGTGGATCTATTTTACTCGATTGAGCCTATTCTAATTATGAAATTATTTTCATTCATAACAATTAAATATAAATAAATAAATGCACCGACAAAAAATATTTTTAAATTAAAAGAGAGGCCACCACAAATACATTTGACTATAGTTGGATCATTGCATGTTAAGCACTGGATCCAAAATATTCAATTAAGGTTGGCTTATGGCAGATTCAAAGTAGTTTCTTTTTTATTTTTGCACTTTTACTTTATTCTCAGTTTATATTTTATATTTTATAGATCTACAGAAACAACAAGATGCTAAGGAAGAGAGATGCTACAACTCATAAAGAATCTGCTGTGTGTAGCACGTGAACATAACAACTCACTTAAATAAATCCTTTAGATATTAAATACTTTTAAAAGAAAGAAGTGAAAACCCAGAGAATATTTTTACCTAGTCTAACGAATAGATTTTGTTGTAAAAAAAAAACCTTTACCTATATTTTTTTTTTTAATTCTACTTGGGAGAGGGGCGGAGGCATGATTTTATTTTAGGGGTGGTTAAAATTTATTTCTTCATATAATATTGATGGGCTAAATATTTTATTATTATTATTATTATTAGTATTATTATTATTATATATATATATATATATATGGAATTATGGGATCGACACCTGGACTTGGGTATAGGCAACCTACTCATTGTGCCGCCTGATCGGTGAGATCACTCATGTAATACAAGCGCACATATCGCTCAAGTAGTATAAAATGTATCGATTCCACGAGAACTTAATACCTTAGATATCAATTTATGAAGTTAAATATTTGTGAGTACCTAATAGATTGGTTTGTTGATTGAATGATGATTTTAAACTAAAACAAGTAAATAAAACAGTGTGAATGTAGATGAAAGGAAAATTCAATATTATTAAACTATCTAGGGTTGTGAATCTTTCTAATATCTTTTTAAATATGAAGTGGTTATTTCATGTTTGTGCAATATATCAGTTTATTAACCTGGAACACGAAATTATGCAAAAACCTCTGTCGATGGTCAGATGCAAACACCCAAATAACCCAATTAATCATATGTCTATATTAACCAAGTTACCTGAATTCATTACGTTTAAGTTCCAATCATGGCTACCCCCGCCCGACAGGTATATGTCTATCATGCAAGGAAATCTACCTAAATATCACCATGCCCCGAGGTGAGATCGTGAGCTATTGAGTCTAAGGCTGAAACCTAAAATACATTCGTCAAGTTTATTTTAAGTTTACCAGATCAATCTTATTAATGACCAGTTAACAAGAAGCATTAAGTTTAAGACTCAATAAATAAACCTTTATATTACCCAAGTCATGAAATAACTCATTATAAACTGGTGATATTGGAATTCATCACAACCCCAAATATGATATTTAGTTACAACACATATCTAGGACTAGTAAAGACAAAAATAAAGAAAATGACATAAAGTAAAGTTTGGAAATTAAAAAGATAATAAAGCAATAAAGAAAATATTGGGGGTTAGAGGATCCACTTTTATTACTTCTAATTTAGATATCTCCATTATTATAATATATTAACTTTGCATGTCATTACCAACCGACCATATAGGCGGTATCCTGATTAAGTCAGATTTATGATTAATTTCAACCGACCAGAAAGGCGGTATCCAGTTTAGTCAGGTTAAAATTAATTTAATTAAGTCCAACCGACCATAAATGCGGTATCCTATTAAGTCAGGTTTTAAAATAGTTTATATATTATAATTAAGGGAGATTAATCTAAATATTAGTAATAAAAGCTTTACCCTTTACCCCAGCAGAGGGGAGTTACCTCATCATACTGAAAAGTAAAATAAAGACTGAAAAGTAAAATAAAGAAAGAATTATTGCGTAAAATAAAAATTAAATACAAAAAGCTGTAAATAAACAAATAAGATACAATCTTCTTAGTATTCTTAAGGAAATCCCTAGAAGAATGTATGAATTGAAATTCTGATTTCGGCATCAATTTATAGGGAAAATTGGTCCACACGTCGCGACACGTGAAGTACTGCGCATCGCGACGCGCCGTTGATCTCCGACATGTGGCACACACTTTGCTGAGATGATGACACGTGGCACGCGGCTGTCGGCAGCTGAATTATTGGCTCAATATCGTGACGCATGAAGGCTTGCGCGTCGCGACACTGACGTAAGCAATGACGTGTAGTGTCGGCAGCATGGGATGATGACACGTGTCTGGCGCATGATAGCAAGATTGCTGTGATGTTGACATGTGGTCGGCGCATGTTCGCACATACATATGATAGCAAGTTTCTCTGATATTGACACGTGTTCGGCGCACGTTAGCGATCACGATGCAGAAGTGTTGCGCGACGCGATGAACAAATGATGATTTTGCCCTTTTTATCCGTTTTTCGTTGTTTTGGCCCCGATTTGATTCCAGTGAATCCTGAAACCTTATTTATCTACAAAATACAAAAAACACATCAAAATATTCACAAAACTCAAGAAACTATACAAAATATTAAGTAAAAAAGACGGTAAATATTGATATATTTACCGCTTATCACACCCCTAAACCTAACATTTTGCTAGTCCTCGAGCAAAATAAAATAAAATACAATAAACAACTTTAAAATAAAATTAAACTAAGCCAATTTCGTAGGGATCACGGTTGCATTTAGCGTATGCAACAAGCCTTTAAACCCCTAGGTGTCCCTAGTGGACGAGTTGTAGTCTCGTAAGGGTTTACAGTGACAATACCCACAAACGTCAAATGCACACAAAAGTAAAAAGATCAAACACGTTGGTGACTAAACAAGTGAAACTCTTATCCAGGTTAATATCTATTTTCTTTCTTTCTATATTACCAAATAAGTAAATTCTCCGACTATTTTTACCATTCTCAATATACACAACCAACAAGGTATTAATCAGCTCATTGTACCCACAATATTCATAAGTGTAGTTGAAAAGAGAGTAATATTTTTGTTGTAAAGTTATATCAGAATTCACACCTTTTTAGCAATGGATAATTTTTTTTTTTATTTACAACATCTTCAATCCATATAGCGAGCTTTGGGCCAATGACTCCCAAGCCAGTTGGCTTTAGGGCACTAGGTGTTAAGACACCCTTACAGACTTAATTACTCGGATTTCAGATATCTTTTTTTATTTATTTATTTACAACATCTTCAATCCATGTATCGAGCTTTGTAAACTTTTATCAGAGAATTTTGAGAGAGAGAAGGAAATTGTTTGTGAAGATTTACGAGAACGTCTTCCATCATGTCTGTGACTTTACCTACAAAAATTAAACACACAAAAATAAAACACACCAAATCTCAATATATACACAATTTGCATGGGTTGCCTCCCTGCTAGCGCTAAGTTTAACGTCGTCAGCTAGACATGACTGCCTGAATGGTATGTTGGATCTGAAAGTGTGACACTTTCTTTTTGTCGCTCAAATGATTCTCCTTAAAAGTGCTTGACACGCTGGCTATTAACTTTGAATGTATCATTGGAGTTGGGATCAAGCAACTTAACGGCTCCATAGGATTTTTTTTGGGTAATCACAAATGGACCTGACCACCTTGATTTCAGCTTTCCAGGGAAAAGTTTCAACCGTGAATTGTATAACAACACCTGCTGCCCTGGTTCCAGTTATCTGCGCAGTATTTTTCGATCATACCTTTTTGTATGTTTTTCACTGTTTTTGCCCCGATTTGATTCCAGTGAATCCTGAAACCTTATTTATCTACAAAATACACAAAACACATCAAAATATTCACAAAACTCAAAAAACTATACAAAATATTAAGTAATATATTTACAGCTTATCACCGCCACTACTTGGGATAAAGTTATTGATTAATATTTTCCCATGTGAATATATTTATTTCTTTCAAATTTTTTTTGGGGTCCTCTTTTTAATTGTCTACTTTATATGAAAGAAAGTGTTGATGGTGATTTCCTGACACGAGAAAAATAGCAATATGAAGAATGGTATAGAAGAGATTTTTCATTCCTAAACAAGGGGCCCAAGCCCAAGAGGCATAGGCATGCGGCTCGAGAAGAAGACTAGAATTAGTTTGCACTTGATGCCCGACCCGAGGTGAAAAGATGTTCGGGGAAGATAAGGGGAGTGAATGTCTCAGCGCCGACCCGAGGATGTGGGTCGATATTTCAGTTCGTAGTCGATCATATCAACTTACTGACCCATGGAGGTAGTCGGGGGTGGTGGCATTAAGTTCAAGTCTAGATGACGTAACCCTAAACGAAAATTTGGGTTCCCTAAGGATTGACGAGATAGAAGCAGGCCAGTAGCTGATGAGACGGAGCACGACTGTAAGCTTATTGACTGACACACGCTATCGTATTAGAGTGGTTGGAGTACCAGTTGGTATATGAGAATAAACTTGTAACAAGTACCAAGAATGGGTAATTTAATGAAGTTTAGATGGCAAGTCGTAGGGGTGTCAGACGACTGGGCCATAATCCATAGGGAAATTGGGGAAGAGAGCCTAAGCAATGATGACTTAGTAACGTGGGTGACATCACGAAGATATTGTAACAGTGTAATTTACCCTTGTATATAAAGGGGTTGAGAGTTCATTGTAAGGGTTGAGAAATTTTATAAAAAATACTTGTAACTTGTAATTGAGAGAAAAGAACCCCGAGCTAGAGAAACAAAAGAGATCGGTCAGACCCGAGCCAGTAATAAAAGCTTTCTTTTCCCTTATTCACGTGAACGTAGGTTGGATCTATTCCGCCGAACCATGTTAAATCCTTTGTTTATCTGTGTGTGTTCTCTTTTTTTTGCCAAGTTTGCATTTGGTTCCCAACAAACCAAATAAAATCACAGTTGATGGAAGTTTGTTCGATGAGTGATTTTCCTAGATTTCTCTTGGAACGAAAAACAATCGTCAACAGAAATTTTCCACATAAAATTAATATTTTATGGCAGTTTTTATTAATTGTTTTAGTATCACGATTTGATTTTCTCATAAATATGAAGTCTTGAAGGTATCCAAAAAACTGTAGCCCATAGAAGACCGATTTAGTAGATTTAAAACTAGAGTAGTCAAAAGAACAAACAAACTATGGTAGTGAAGGATGAAGTTAAAAAACTAGTTAAATATCTATAGTGGAGTTCAATTTTATTAAATAGGTGTCATTCTATATTAAGGCATATCTATACTTTAAAATTAAGGATGGAAATGGAATGAGACGAGTTGAGATTGGTTAATTGTGGTCTCGTCTCGTTATTTTTTTTAAAAAAAAATTATCTTTTCCCGTTTATTTTATGGTCTTATCTTTAAATTAGGACATGAAAATATATTTAAAATCTCATCCTAAACGAGACTTGATGAGATTTATCAAGTCTTGTATTTTCGGATAAAAAATTCATCATATTACATCTCATCCCGTTAAATTTCATTTTATCCTGTTTGAAATTTCAAATCTCATCTTGAACGTGATAATTTTAAAACCCGAGGGACTACAATGTAATTTACCAAAAACAGATCCTCCAGCCTACAGCAAGCGAAGTGTTTTTATTTATCCCTTCCTCTGTCGAGGAGAACAAGAGCCCCGATCCGAGACTCATTCGCGCTGCACCAGGAAACCCGACTCAACTCAAAATGGGTTTCTTTTCGTTCCTCGGTCGAGTCCTCTTCGCTTCTCTCTTCATTCTTTCCGCTTGGCAAATGTACGGGTTTTTTTTGCCTTCTTTATGTATTGGCCTTGGTTGGGTTGCTAAGATCTTTGAGATTTGTTTTGTCACTGTTTTATCCGTTAGATCTGTCTATTATTTAGTACTATTAGGTGGGTTTATGACATTTTTATGTGTTGAATTGATGCTTTATCATTTGAGTCATATTTTTTTGTTTTTCTTTGAAATTGGAATATAAAATTATTTGCCCACGATGAGTTAGATAATGGAATGCAGATGCTTGCTTTGTGCAATCGGTAGTCATGGTTAAAACTTTTTTCTTTTGGTTGTAAGGGTTGACTTTTGTGGTTAAATTTGAAGTTTGTGTATGATTAGGAATTGATGAGGATTTTTTATTTTTTAATATAAAAAATACTTTTAATTGTAAAGTTGGGTATGATATTTATTACAATTAGCATTTTGAGTGTGTAGAATTTGTTAGTGAACACAAGTTATATGTGGGTTCCAATCTTTCTTGAGGAGTTCTAATGGTATATAACAAACCAAACCAAACCAAACAACGCATTTTCCCACTAGGTGAGGTTGGCTACATGGATCTTTTTACGTCATTGTACTCTATTTGAGATTATTGTTTCATCAAGAAAGAGTATTAGGGTTATCCATTGCAGGCAGAGGTATTAGGCATGTTTTTTTTTTCCTTTTTTATCGAGTGAGTTCCTCTGAATAGAGCACATTCTATATCCTTCAACTTTTTAGCTGATAACCTCCACCTTCGTGATGTGAATTATCCACTTTTCTGCAAGTGTTATTTCCGGAGAACAAGAAAAACAATCCAACTGTAATAATGATATTCAACCAAAATTATGGATTTAATTTTTTTTATTTATTTTTTTTTTTTTTTTTTGTAGAAGGGAAAATCATATTGTGCGAGCTATTAGATTTGTAACTTGACTTACGAATTGAAAGCAATGAAATTTTATTATCATAATCTTCTAATTTGAATATCATTTTCTAGTTATTATTGAAGACCAGCATGGTTTTTGCTGCATTCCATCTGATTGTCTTCTAGCTCACTTTCAATATTTGGCATGGCTTTCTTAAACAGAATGAAGAAAATATTTACCTAAAAAATAGTTCTAAAACTTTAAAAACTGAACAGCCAGTATTTGGATAGAGCTGACTAATTTGCGAATATTGCTATTTTTAGGAATTAGAACTTGACCATCTGCTAAAGTTAGTGGGATGGGTTAAAATTTTAGTTTATTTCAATTTGCCCCGCAATTTGCCCTGCTTGAGTGCTTTTTGGGGGACTTGCATTTCCCCGTGCCGCCGCCAGCAAATACACACAAACAAATAGAAAGGTTTTGTTAGATGTATTATGATGCTTCAATTTTCTCTATCATTTCATAAACTAAACTCCAGTTGATTGTTTTTGTTACTGAGGTGAGGGACATACTATACATTAATGTTGCAAGCCTCTTTACTCACACGACAAGCTCATGCTCTAGGTTTAACGATTTTGGTGTTGATGGAGGGCCTGCAGCCAAGGAGTTGATACCCAAGCTTGCTGTTGTGAAGAAACATATATCTAAATTACTGGGGTTAGCAATACCAGATGTAGAAGTAAGACCTCTTTTTCTTAAATTTTTTTTTTTTTAAACATTGACATTAAAGTTTAAACGTTTTTGGTTTTCTAATTCTATAGGGCTTGTTGGTTATTTACGTCTATTTTGCTCTATTTTGTTTAAATATTTTACTGATTGATAGATATTTTATACAGGTTAGGCACGTAGTTGCCACAAATATCTTCCTGAAAGGAGTTGGAGGCATTCTATTTGTATTTGGCAATTCCTTTGGAGCTTTCCTCCTGGTGAGGATTTTCTTTCTTTTGGATCTTTAATTAATCACCTCACAAACATGAAGAAGTTACGATTAACTTCGCATAGCAGCTACTGCTCTTTTCTCTAATTAATGAACAGAATATTAATTATTCCTATCGTTGCAGCTTGTCTATGTGGTGCTTAGCTCCCCGCTTTTGTATGATTTCTACAACTATAACCCTAAGCATCCGGAATTCGCTCCTCTCTTAAATGAGTTCTTGCAGGTTTGATTGAATTTGCTTCTGCACTTTTTTTTTCAGCATGTTTGTGATTCCACCAGTGGAAACTAAGTTTATTTATTTGTCTGTCTTCTGGCAGAGCGTTGCTGTTTTTGGTGCACTACTTTTCTTTATTGGGATGAAGAACTCAATTCCAAGGAAGCAACACAAGAAGAAGGCCCCCAAGGCAAAAGCAAATTAGATATACAAGAGAAGCAATCGTAGGTGTTCCATATTCTTGGGGTTTCCACTCGAATGTTTTGCAGAATCAGATACTATGTTGTGGAGGTTCTTCAAATACCCACAAATTTCGATTTTCTCTTCCATTTCTAGGATATATATATATATATATATATATATATATATTTTTTAATAACAGTTACCTGTTCGCAGGGTCTATTGCCATTTTGGAAAGTGAATGGATCCCAATATATTTATTTGTTCCAGAACTATTTGAGAATGTAGCTAAAAGATTTGTTTTTTCATGGTCATGGATTATATACAGCTTTGCTTTTACTAAATTTTGTGTTCCAATTTCCAACTCCTCCAGTTTGTTGATGTTGAGTTTCATGGTTGTGAAAATGGAGATTGGAGATCAAAGTCTTTCCGGTTGAGCAACCATGTCTCAGAAGTTCAGAACTAATAACACTTTATTTGCATTCGATATTCAAAGTCGAAAGCACATTCCAGGCTGTTTGTAGTAAGTGAAATATCACTTCTAGAATATTTAATACCATGATTCTTGTTAATACAATATTCCAAACATATTCAAAGTTTTTTGCAATTAATGATGCCGAAGTTATTCGCATATAGAATCCTATTCACAGTCCGGGTCTATATAATTGTTAGGGGGAATTTTCAACATAAGAGCAGCCAACTGACAACTGAAACCAAGCTAGATTATAGCTCATTTTGGGTTCTGGTTTGGTTGTGCTGTAACATTATTTTCCACTGAAAGTCTCAACTCCAACTAAAATAAATAAATGAATATTATTGACGCTGTTATAAAAAACAGTGGATGGGTTTTAGTTGCATGGAAGATACCAACAATGTAACAATTATTTGCACAAGTCACATTCTCTTTTCTTCTTGCCGAGTTTTGCATGCGATTTCTTCAAATGAAGCAATTGATATGGTTGAGGTTAGTTCTGTTCTTTCTCCATAATAATTTGATTGCGTGCTTGGTCTGCTTAAACGTTTCAAGAGATGATTTGATTTCCTTCCAGCTGTTTTTTTGTTTGAAGAGAAAAATAGGGAATTCACTCCTCGAATAAATCTCCATCGAACAGTCAATTTATTTGGTTTATTGGGAATTGGTTTGTTGGGAACCACACAAATTTGACAAGCAGACAAGATTAAACACATAGATTTATGTGGTTCGGCAGAGAGTGGTTTCTACCTACGTCCACAGGAGAAAAGATATATTTTATTATGCCTGGGGGTCACGACCGACCTGATCCACAAATGAGGGGTGCACAAATATAATAATATAAACTCATCGGGTCTAAACAAGCACAATACAATTCTCTCAAGTTTTCGAGTAACTAACCGGATTTCTCTTTCTATCTCAAGCTCTTAAGTCTTTGACTTTACAAGTTGTGTAATGCAAAAAATTACCAACCCTTGAAATTGTGACTTCATCCCCTTTATATAGGCTCCCAAATCTACCATTCCACTAACTCTGACTTCAGCTTATATTACTTAGTCATCATTGGAGTCATAACTCTCATCAACCACTCTCAATCTGGCTAATTAGATCTGCCTATTCCTTCAACACTGCACTGGTCTATGACGGCTCTCCTCTGCCACTGTCCTGCCACCGCACCGCCCTATGACAGCTAGCAGGACTTACGATCACTTTGAGCCGCTACTTTCCCACCGTCATCATTAGACTTTTGAAAGCACATCTTCCAAGGTAGGGCACACGTCATATGGCTCCAATACAAGTCAGCCTATGATCCCATCTTCGTTCCTCGAGTCGGTATACCGAGGTCAATGATAATTGCCAAAGCTATACCTTTCAACTCTTCAACTAAGTCGGGTCTATACATGTGTGGACCTCATCGGGTCGTGCCCAAAAAATTCTCAAACAACCACAAATCACTCTCTTCATGTGGTCAGTGTTGGACAATTATGACCCATAGCATCACTATTTTGTAAAGAACATGGTGTTCTTGTACAAAATTAATTATGTGACAAAGGAAATTGCTCTTTTATCATTTGTAATTGGATTACCTGGATATATAAATGATAAAAGTCCATATGATTAGTACCAAATTAATTAGATATGAGACATTATTAATCCACGTAAGGTTTAATCATTAAATATCCCTAGTCGTAGTATTATCGAGACTGGACATCGATAATGCGGAATAGGCTAGTATTACATTTGTGCGTGTTATGGAAGCGTAACGACATAGTTCTTATATATTTGGGGTATTGGATACTAATGCAAGTATAATAGGAGGTTCTGTTTACCGATGGTACGGAAACAGCTTCGCTTTGGATAGACCCCTCGGAATCCCATTGGTAGTATGACTATGTCTATGGGAATCCGAATCAAGGTAGGTGTATTTGGTCTTAACCTGAGACTTGCATCGCTAATACTTGCGACAATCAATATACTTTGGTTTTGGTCGTCCGGGGCTTTAACAGGTTCTGTGTACGCCTCTTCTGGGTATATTGAGAATCGTAGTGTATTGGGTGTGATGTCAAGAAGGAAATATCACTTCAGTCATATGGAGATGATGATCACGCATGGATACAAAACTGGTACTCTATAGTGCTATAGCCATCGGGAAAGTATGACTAGGTCATGACTTTCCAATCATAAAGAGACTAGTTGCTAGTGATCCGATATATGCTTCGTACGGGGCAGACACAACTCCAGCCCCAGGCCCAGCATGCGACATCCAATTCTGGATCGTAATACGCAATACTATGTATACTACGCCTGGTATAGATTATGTATTCCTTAAAAGAATATTTCTGGAGAATTGGGTAGGCACGGTGCTTTGCTAGAAGCCAACCACGTCTTGTAAATCGGTAAGAACATGGTACCGGGTACGCACATATTCGGATAGTCCGATGACCGTATTTACTACCAACATATCAAGGTATATCTTGGGTCGCCTCCCAAAGATTCACCGATGACATTTGACTCGATTAGAATTAATCTGGGATTAATTATGAGAGAGAAAATTAATCTAGGATTAATTACGGCAAGAATTAATCTGGGATTAATTCGACTAGAAGATAGAGAACGCGATTAATTTGGAATTAATCGGTAAAAATAAATTTAATAGTTAAATTGGATTTTTCTATTTAATTTATTTAATTAGGCTAAAATAATATATTGGATATATTAAATGAAATTAGATTTCAAAGCGGAATTAAAATTGGATTTTAATTCGGGCGAAAGAATTAATTTAGAATTAATTCGCAATCAACTTTCATAATAATTTTACTAGGCATTATTATTTAATTAAATTGGATTTAATTAAGTCGCAACGGAAAATTCGTTTAATTCAGAATTAAACGAACCCGGGCCCAAGCGAAGTTGCATGTTGGATTGTCCGACTTAAATTTGGAATTTGAAGTGGGGCCCACCAACTTACATCAATGTGTTTGACACTTGATGGAATTTGGTAATTGGTTGAGTAAAAGCTTGGGATTGCTTTTTCTACACTCAAAGCAAATCCTACACACCAACCTAATATATAAAGCCAAGTCAAACTTTGGAAGTGTAAGCTTGTTACTATTCACAACATCTTCTCTCTTCTTCCTTAGCAAAACCGTGAGCTTCATTTCTCTCTAATGGAGTTTTGTTTCAAAATTCTTGTAAGCTAGCACTTTAAGGAGTCAAATGAAGGTGATAGGGAGACTCACCCATGAGTTTGGAACAACTAAGAGGGCTTGGAGCTTCCATCATCCAAGAAAAAGTTTTGAACTCAACCGATCAATGTAAGTCCTCCGCAACTTATTTTTGATTTTATTCACACACGAATCACGCTTAGAGATCCCGTGGCATGTCTAGGACACTAACAGTCAGGTCCGTATTACTACTTACTTCGTCATCAAGACTTTCTGCTCTTGGGAGAACTTCTCTTTACCATGAGGTTGGGTCTTTCTGTCAAACCTCATCTCTCTCTAGCCCATTGGGCCTCTGCTATCCACTTTTGGCCAAGTACAATCTCTATTATACCCCCTCATCGGTATCTGAACCTTCCTCGAGGTAATAACCTTCAAAAAACCACCATCAACATCTCGATAGATACTGACTAATGGACTTCTTACTTTACTTGCTTTATTGTATTATCATTGTTCTTTGATTTTATCTGACCCGTTCTTGTATTCATTGTTTCTAACCTTTATTTTTTTTTCTAGATGCAGCAATGTCTAAAAAAAGAGCCAGCTCCTTCCAAGTAGCGAGGGTGGCTAAACGGCTAGCCCAAGGAGGGCCAAGCGACACTCGTCCCGGGCTTACTACACTGATACCTCATCCCAAAGACAAAAAGCATCGATGCAGACCCCGACTATACCTACCTGAACCATAAACACACCCTCTAATAAGACAACCCCATATCCTTGCCCAAATTACCAAACACCACTTCCGCCCCCTAGGTACCAAAAAAGACACTCCCATAAGATCGGGGGCGAAGCACCCGAGGAAAGTCCAGAGGTGGTCATTCCGAGGAAAACCAGCACATCCTGTGAGAAGGCCTAATGACCCCCGGCCCTACTAAAACCTCGGTCAATACCTTCATGGTGGATGATCTCCCCGAGAACACAAGGGAGAACATGGGCCACCTTGTCCCAACTTTCAATTTCGTGGCACAACAAGTGACTCTATAGTAGACTTGCATCTAAGAAAACATATCTCCTTAAGAGGTCATCTAGAAGGTGGGCCGCCTCCAAGCGAAGGTAATAATTCATAACTTGGCCCATTTCTTATCATCTTTCCCCATAAACTGACCTAATTTTCCTTATGTGCAGATGGCCTACCTGCTGGCCACTAATATAGACTTGCTTACGAGAATGATTGCAGGGGATGGACTGGCCCAGAGGCTCTAGAACATACTGAGCCAGAAGGAGCATAAGCTGAATAAGAAATTAGATGAAGTCAGGTATGTGACTGAATCCCTCTGTTAGGCCATCCACGTTACAAGAAATAAGAGGGACGAGGCCCGAGCTAGCAACTTCTAGAACTTCAGAGCTAAAGTTACTGCAGGGAAAGACAGCTATGGTTGAGATGGAGCATGAAAAAGCCAAGTCTGAGCTGAGCAAGGCTAAAGACGAGCTGATCACGACCAAAGGTGAGCTGTCTGACTTTCAACACTGGAATGACAAGGTAGCAGTGATGACATATCACAGAAACCATATTGACCCAAAAAATATCAAAGCGATAGAGACATCGTCCTATCTCATGTTGCTTAAAATAATAATTTAGAACCTCACAGTCCAAAAGTTCAGACCGCCCACGATACGGATCAGGGGGTGACCAACACCATGATGGCATTCTCCTCCTCATACTACGTAGACTCTGAGTCTGCAATCACCACAGAGTCCCTCCAGCCTTCATTGTTATGCTCTTACGGATCCAAAAAGGATGACCAGTGCCATGAAGGCATTCCTCCTCCCCATGCTAGGTAAATCCTGAGGCTACAATCGCCATAGAGACCCATGGGCCTTTCCCGTGCTATGTTCCTCCAACATTCAATATGGGTGGCAAACCCCATTGAGAATTATCCCTCCCCGTGCTATGAAAATTCGAGGCTACTGTAGTATCTCAAAGCAGTTTTCAACTGTACGTGCTATGGTTACCTTGGAGAGCCAAACGCCACGCCGACCCTCTCGTCGCGGGTGCTATAGTTGCTCTGATGCCATACAGGTCTTCACGCTTATCTTCGAAGGTGCATATCATCAAGTACTAGCATTCATGCCCGAGGCATTTGATAATGTCATTGGGGTTGGTGTGCCACGAGGGTGCACTTTCTGTACATCGTCTTGCACCTCTTGTCGATGTTGAGTACTTCCCTAGAATATTAAAAAAGTCTTTTCCATTCGAATAATGAACAAGTATGTATGGGTACCAATCTTTATTATAAAAAAGAAAGCTTTATTTATATTCTTAGGAAACTATTGCCCTTTATAAAACTCTTTGCGGGTCATTCTGTGAGATGTTCTATTGATTGTACCTCTGTAGTATTTCTACTTTCCAGGGCTTCTCGAGCTGGGTATTATTCAGTTGCTCCAGATGATAGGCACCGGGCTTGACGATCTTTGATATCTTGTAAGGTCCATCCCACTTTGCCTTCAGGGAGCCTTTCTCAGGCTTCTTTATGTTTAGAGTGACCCACCTCAGGACTAAGTCCTTGGGATGAAAAGTTCATACCCGAACTCTTTTGTTTTAGGAACAATCCATCCTATGTTGATATGTGACACTTTGAGTACCCACCTCAACCAAGTCAAGATGATGCCTGAGGAAGTCTTCATTATGTTCTGCATCAAAGTAATAAACCCGTGGGTCGTCATCCCGATCTATGTTGGGATTTCTACCTCACTTCTGTAAGCCAATGAAAACAGGGTTTCACGCGTACAGTCTTTGTGAGTTATCCGGTGAGACCACATGACTTCTGACAGTTCGTCAACCTACAAGCCTTTACATAACCCGAGTATCGCCTTCAAGTTGTTCTTGGTTGTTTTGTTTGCCGCTTCAACTTGTCCATTAGACTTCGGATGAGCAAGTGATGCAAACGTCAAGGCAATTTGGAGGTCTTCACAAAGCTTCTTGAAGCCCGTGCTGTCAAACCGATTTCCATTGTCCATGATGATGGCCCGGGGAATCCTGAACCAGCATATTATATTCCTCTTTACAAAATCTGTGGTGTTCTTCTTAGAAATGATGGATAGTGGCTCGGCCTCCACCCACTTGGTGAAATAGTCTATCACCACAATGACATACTTAACTTGTGCTATACCCATAGGCAGTGGTCCAATGAGATCTAAACATCACTGGGAAAATGGCCAAGGACTAGACAGAGTCGTCAGCTGCTCGGATGGTTGCTAGGACACATTCGCGTTCTTCTAACACCGATCATATGCATGTGCCATGTCGGACCCGTCTTGGTGCATCATCAACCAATAGTAACCTTGCCAGAGTGATTTATGAACAATCAATCTTCCCCCAACATGACTTCCATAATGTTGGACAATTATGACCAATAACATCACTATTTGTACAGAACATGGCGTTGTTGTACAAATTAACTATGTGACAAAGGAAATTGCTCTTTTATCATTTGTAATTGGATTACCTGGATATATAAATGATAAAAGTCCATATGATTAGTACCAGATTAATAAGATATGAGACAATATTAATCCACTAAGGTTTAATCATTAAATATCCCTAGTCGTAGTATTATCGAGACTGGACATCGATAATGCAAAATAGGCTAGTATTACACTTGTGCGTGTTATGGAAGCGTAACGACATAATTCTCATATATTTGGGTATTGGATACTCATGCAAGTGTAATAGGAGGTTCTGTTTACCGATGGTACGAAAACAGCTTCGCTCTGGATAGACCCCTCGGAATCCCATTGGTAGTATGACTATGTGTCTATGGGAATCCGAATCAGGGTAGGTGTATTTGGTCTTAACCTGAGATTTGCATCGCTAATATTTGCGACAATCAGTATACTTTGGTTTTGGTCATCCGGGGCTTTAACATGTTCTGTGTATGCCTCTTCTGGGTATACTGAGAATCGTAGTGTATTGGGTGTGATGTCAAGATGGAAGTATCACTTCAGTCATATGGAGATGATGATCATGTAGGATACGGAACTAGTATTCTTAAGTACTACAGTCATCGGGATAATATGACTAGGTCATGATTATCCGAATATAGAGACTAATTACCAGAGATCCGATATATGTTTCGTACGGGCAGACACAATTCCAGCCCCAGGCCTACCATGTGACATTCGATATTGGATCGCAATACGCAATACTACGTATGCTACGCCTGACAAAGATTACATATTCCTTTACAGAATATTTCTGGAGAATTGGGTAGGCACAGTGCTTTGCTAGAAGCCAACCATGTCTTGTAAATCGGTAAGAACGTGGTACCTGGTACGCACGTATTCGGATAGTCCGATGACCGTATTTACTGCCAACATATCCAGGGATCTCTTGGGTCGCTTCCCGAAGATTCACCGATGAGATTTGACTCGAACAAGAATTAATCTGGGATTAATTATGAGAGAGAAAATTAATCTGGGATTAATTACGGCAAGAATTAATCTGGGATTAATTAACAGAGAAAGAATTAATCTGGTATTAATTACGTCGAGAATTTATCTGGGATTAAATTCGTCGAGAGGAGAGAACGCGGTTAATTTGGAATTAATCGGTAAATTAAATTTAATAGTTAAAATTGGATTTTTCTATTTATTTTAATTGGGCTAAAATAATATATTAGATATATTAATTGAAATTAAATTTCAACGCGGAATTAAAATTGGATTTTAATTCATGCGAATGAATTATTTTAGAATTAATTCGTAAGCGACTTCCGTAATAATTTTGCGAGGCATTATTATTTAATTAAATTGGATTTAATTACGTTACGACGGAAAATTCTTTTAGTCGGATTAAAAGAAACCGGGCCCAAAGCGTGTTGTGAGTATCAACTAAATTTGGAATTTAAATGGGTGGGACCCATGACTTACATCAACTTGTCACTATTTATGATGTAAGTAGTTGAAAGTAAATAAGGCATTTACTTCACACACCTACACACTTTAACCAACTTAGGAAGTCAACATAAGTGTAAGGTTTTTGGAAAAAAAAATTGCCCTATTCCTCTTCCTCTCTCCTTGTAAAACCGTGAGGCTCTCTCCATGGAAGACATTTTTGTTCTTCAAAATTTTTTCTTGCTAGCACATAAGAAGTCAAAAGAAGGTGATAGGGAAACTCACCCGAGAGTATGGAACTCGATTTCAAGCTCCGAAGCTTCCAACACATCCAACAAAGAAGGAATTTTTGAAATCCTAAATCCGATTAATGTGAGTATTCCGCTGTTGGTAACTAATTAGGTCCCAAGATCATGAAATCAAGCAAGAAAACGCATGAATAAACATCAAAGGAGGTGCATAATATACTTACAATGAACGAATTTTACGACGCGAAGAACACAAGTCTTCAAGCCTCTCAAACTCGCGGCAGTGAAGCTTCATTGGCTGATGTACTGCTCGGTTTTGCTGCTTCTTGCTCCTTGAAGATTCGGCCATGGTAGACACTATTGAAGCTCCAAGCTTCAAGCTTCCAAAATGGTTCCATGCTCACGAAAGGGCTGCCCTAACACCTTAGGATGACTCATGGTGTGTGCTAGCACCTTTGTTTTGCAACAAAACAACTTCTTGCTTCTCTTATCTCTCGGCAGAACCAGAAATGTGGAGAAGAATAAGATGGGTCTCTTAGACCGTGAGGGAGAGAGAGGAGGGAAGAGGTAATACCGAAAAATGAGAGAGAGAGAAAATGAAAAATGTAAATGGGTTTTTATATTTTCCAAAAAATAATAAAACCATTTATCAATTTTCAAAACCAAAAAAAAATTCAAAAGCAAAAAGCATAATTAATGCTTTCAACTACCACATCAATCAATCACTCAAATTGTCACATCACTCAAAGTGACATGTGATTTGATGCTTGATGTGACTTGCGATTTGACGCTCGATTTGACTTGCGTGCCGCACTCGAATTCGAAATGCGAATGCGTTCGCAAATAATCTTGAGCTCGGGTTCGCTAATTCCAAATTAATGAATTTTCCGTCGCGACGCAATTAAACGATTACGCCTAGCGAAATCACTATTCACGTCGCTAACGAATTAATTCTAAATTAACTCGTTCGCCCGAATTAAAATCTAATTTCAATTCTGCGTCGAAATCCAATTTCGCATAATATATCAAATATATTATTTTAATCGATTAATTCCAAATTAATCGTTCTCTCTCTTTAATTAATATTTTATCCCAGATAAAATATCTCCGTTATTAATCCCAGATTAATTTTCTCTCTCTTCTAATTAATCCCAGATTAATAAAGTGCGAGTCATACATCATCGGTGAATCTTCGGGAAGCGACCCATGAGATCCCCGTATATGTTAGCAGTAAATACGGTCGTCGGACTATCCAAACACGTAAGTACCTAGTACTACGTTTGTACCGATTTACAAGACAAGGTTGGCCTCTAGCAAAACGCCATGCCTACCCAATTCTCCAGAAACATGCTTACAGGAATAAACGATCTATATCAAGCGTAATATACCGTAGTATTGTGTATGTCGATCCAGTATCTGATGTTCACGTGCTAGGCCTGGGGCTGGAATTGTGTCTGCCCCGTACGAAGCACATATCGGATGTCTGGCAACTAGTCTCTATAATCGGATATACATGACCAAGTCATAATATCCCGATAGCTCGAGCATTTAAGAGAACGAGTTCCGTATCATATGTGACCATCATCTCCATATGACTGGAGTGATACTTCCGTGTTAACATCACACCCAACACACTACGATTCTCAATATACCTAGCATTGGCGTACACAGAACCTGTTAAAGCCCTGGACGACCTCAACCAAAGTATATTGATTGTCGCAAGTATTAGCGGTGCAAGTCTCAGGTTAAGACCAAATACACCTACCCTGATTGCAGACTCCCATAGACACATAGTCATACTACCAATGGGATTCCACAGGGGTCTATCCAGAGCGAAGCTGTTTCCCGTACCATCGGTAAAACAAAACCTCTTATTACACTTGCATGAGTATCCTATACCCAAATATATGAGAACTATACTGTTGTGCCCTCACAACATGCATAAGTGTAATACTAGTCTTTTACGTATTTATCAATGTCCAATCTCGATAATACTCTGACTAGGGATATTTAATGATTTATCCTACGTGGACTGATACTGTCTCATATCATTCTCCATCCAGGAACAAATCATAGGGACCTCTTATCATTTATATATCTAGGTGATCTAATCACAAATGATAAGAGTGCAATCTCCTTTGTCACATAGTTAATTTGTACAACAACATCGTGATCTGTACAAATAGTGACGCTATGGGTCATAATTGTCCAACAATCTCCCACTTGGCCTATAGCTAGTCACTCGAGTGCTTGACACCCGAACTATGTACGGTTTGGCTCAAACTGCTGAGAAAATACTTTCGTCAGTGGATTTGTATGAATTTCATCTGATGCGATTTATTCGATCATCACATCGCCGCGATGTATGATCCGAACGAATCAGATGAATATCAAAATAAGTATCTGGATCGTCGATGAGACCATTAATTCTTTAGCTTGTGCTGACGCCTAGCTCAGCTGCTAACAGAACTATATCTAATCTAATTAGATTTATTATCGACCTAAATGGCTTCTATTGCTGCCGCAGCTGCAGCAATAACCCGCATTTGTTATTTATTCGGTAACAGTATCTTGCTTGGAAGATTTCCATCTCAATGTTCCGTACTACTATTGTATAGTACCTTTGGTACGACTTTTAGTCGTTATCATGAAAGCTAAGTTTTCACCGATTATATTATGGGAATATCATTTCCAAGAATTGATATATCATCATTACTCAGGACATTTACTGTCAGTGCGCTCCCACTAACCTCCTTATATACACAAGAATTATTTTCGTTTTGAATTAAATCATAAACTATTATGATTACATCAAAACGACGATTCCAAGAACCTAATGCTTGCTTTAATCCAAACATGGATCGAATAACCTGCAAACCTAGTTTGCTTGTTATGGTTCTACAAAACCGTCAGGATGTTGTAAACATCCTCCGAAAGGTTTCCGTTAAGGAATCAGTTTTGGCATTCAGCTGCCACATTTCATGAATGAAACATGCAGCATTAGCAAGCATTATCCAAATGGATTTACCATGGCAACAGGTAAAAGGTTTCGTCGCAATCAACAGAATGTTGATAACTCTACCTTTTCGCTACAAGCCTAGCTTAGTACGTTGGTATGTTGCCATCCATGTATGTCTTCCTTGAAGACTTATATCGTACCAATAGGCACAATGCCTTGTGGTACGTCAACTAGTGTCTAAACATAGTTGTTATACATGGAATCCTCTTCGGACTTTATGACACTTTGCCATAATAGGGAGTCGATACCTTGTATCACTTCCACATACGTAGTCAGTTGGTATACCTCAATAAGAGATACATCTTTATGAGGTGAGATCAGAAACCCATACCCCAGGTTGTTTTCTGATTCTCTCCGACCTACGTGGTTCTTGTGTATTCGAAGATTATTGGAATAGTTTCATCCTTGATGAATTATTTGTGTTCCAATAGGACTCGGTGCCGGGAATAGTATTACTCCGATTTTCATCGAGTTTTACTATCCTCCCACTTACCACTGCATATCAGTATTCCTCTTAGGAAAACCGCATGGTGAGCAACAATCTAATTGTTCTCTCGTGAGTTGTATAAGTACAATACTTATGGTATCCCTATGATAACTTACAATTAGCACTTATCCAATTTGGGTTTTAGTTTGGTATCATCCAAACTTATGCCTAGCATACCCAAATATTCAGGAATTAGAAACCTGGTTTCTTTCCTGTTCATATCTAATATGATATCTGTTAAACAGATATTTATGGAACCTTATTGAAAATAAGTTCTGCACTGTTTTGCGTATCCGTTGAAGGAAATGGTAGCTCAGAGTGACTCATGATTAGCCTTATCATGTCTAACATAATTCGGTTAATCATTTCGGACACACCGTCATACTGACGTGTTCCGGGAGGGTCCTCATTGAAAGAATACTATACTCTTTCAAGTATACGAGAAACTCATTGTTTAAGTATTTTCATCATGGTCAAACTGTGATGGTTTAATACTTTAGCCGATTTGTTTGTCTATTTCGTGTTGAAACTGTGAAAGTTTCCGATTTGTGTTTCAAAAGAAACACATAACCATACGCGATGCCACATCCGTAAAGGTCACGGAATATTCATATCCACATCTAGCCTAGCTAGACATGGGCCCACTTGCTTGACTATGAACTAGGGCTAACAGATCGGTGGCACTTGCACTTTTACCAAGTAAATAGTGTTTTAGGCACTTTGCCCAATAAACTAGATTCGTAGACTTTATTTGATTGGAATCAAATTAGTCCGAGTACCCACTCTTCAAAAGTGTGGATATACGATTCTTGTTTAAATTGTGTCCCAGACAACAATGCCACATTCAAGTTTCAACCTGATCAAATCAGTTTGAGCTATTTATTTGTCATGTTATATATTTGAGATATTATTTATATTCAAAATATAAATTGTTATTCACATCTAATGTGTTTATCTCAATATCATCTTTATATAATAAAACACTTTAGTGTTCTAGAATATAAAGGTATATCCGCAACATATTATACACTGATATAGAGATAATGTTTCTAGTCAAAGTAGTTACATTATAACAGTTTCTTAATTTAAGTACATACCCAAAGGGTAGTTCCTAAACTTAGGTATCTACGGTTAAAACAACGACTTTTGTCCCGTTTTCAATTCGCAGAGTAATCTCGTCCGAAGTCAGTATCCTGCTCATAGCAGATTCTGAACATCAGTACATATTTATGTATCACACTAAGTATCTAAAATCCAATTTTAATACTAGTTGTGAACATAATGTTGACAAACATATTTGAAGTTAGAGCCTTGCTCGTCTTCAATTCCTTCTTGGGATATGTCCTTTTATCTTCCTAGAAGATTATAATGATTTTGCCTTTGCCCTTTTTCATATTCCAGAAGCCTTTGGCCAAGCCTCGGGTTTCTAGAATATCGAAGTAAGGTGCGCCTTGCGCTACTTGCATTATTGCAAACTTTGACTTTATCTCCTCGAGATTAGTCATTAATTCTCCAAGAATTATTTATTGCAATTTTAGTATTTCAAAGATCTAAAATAGATCCATGAAAATCCTTCAATTTCATTATCATACTTTAAGGATCTAATCCTTAGTTCTGATTCAGAAATTAAGGAGTCTACTTGACAAGTATAATGGATTAAGCACTAAAGTTATCATTACATGAATATTCCAAATATCATGTTCCACTTATTTGCTTAACTCCAGGCTTAGGCTTAATATATTATTTTATCAAATAAAATAACTTATTATTTTTCCAGGACCATCCTGAAACAATTCCCAATTTGAAAATTAAAGTCGTTTAAATACATTTTCACCCAGGATTATGTTTTAAACACTAATCTTTCAATTTTATCTTGATTCTAATAGTCCAACTATTTAATCAACGATTTGTGGTACTATGTATTTATTGATTATTATAGTCCAACTATACAATCAAATATAATTTAAATTAATTAACCTCAATTACATTGATTACTATAATCTAATTATAAAATCAACTGTAAATTGAAATTAATTAATTCAAATATATTGATTACTATAATCCAATTATATAATCAACTATAATACAGTCCAACTGTTTATTAAAACAACAATTTAAATATTAGTCCAACTAACATTTAATTTAACGACGAAATAATTTGTGATTGAGCGCGTATGGCGAGTAATTGAACGAGTATTGCAAATTCAATTCTTGCCTCCCACTATTTTTCGGCGAGCCTCTAACCCTCTGTCGAGTACTCGGGAAACCGTGTTTCCTAGTGGGCTAGGATCCCGTTAAATATCACACAATCTTGACTTTGGCCAACAAATTGTATGATAATTAACTAGGTAGATCTCTAAGATCAATTGGATCCAATCCAATTCCTAGATCCGGTAGGGGGACATCCAAGTCCGAAACATATATCTTATATATGCCAATACATCCAATGTATTACCTAACCTTTTTCCTCTGAATCAACTAAGCCTTGGCTTTGGCACAACAAACTTAGTGATCCCAGTCAAGCGCGACCCATTGACCATGGAAAGCTTCGTAATCAATGTCGATAGACAAGAAGTGGTCTTGACTTTGGCCAACACACCACAACTTGGACAAGACACCGATATGGAACAAAGCCTTCATGATTCAAACACATCTTCGACAGACAAAGGCCTTGACTTTGGCCAACAAACCAATGCCGTCTCGGATCTTGAGTGAGAATCACTCAATGGAAGGAAAGACGCTTAATATTATTTGAGGGTTTTTCGCGTGAAAATTGGCAACCAATTTATTATCTTTGTTAAGGTCTCATCATCATACACCCTTAAACATGCATTCTAAACACATAATAAAGCGCATATGATAAAATAATAATGATATGCGGATGGATACTTTACATTGATCCTAGATCAAATCTCTCTTTCTCTCTTCCGCTAGCACATGTATTTACTTCTACCCGTTACACTACACTTCTAAAGAAACCTCATTTACATTGAGGGGAATAGGTGAGAAGAGAATACAAAGAGTATGGAGGTGATAAGGCTGGACACGCAGGTCCAATTAATAAATCAAATTTATTACAATTTCTAAAATTGCCCCACCCATCTAATATCCATCCGATATACATTATTCATGCATCGCAACCATGTATTCACACAAGCATGTTATCAATCAATCTAATCCAATTAATTAATCTGATAATCTGTGATCATCCAATGTTCAAACAACGATTTGATTCTGCTCGAGTCAAACTCGTTTTGTGAATAAGTACTCCAAGTACAAATTCTTGAATTAAATTAAACTACAACATTAAATCCAATTCAATTTGTATTTAATTCTAATTCAATATTTAATTCCAAATTAAATATTACACTTTTATTAACGAACCTTTACGATTTAAATTCCAAATTCAATCGTTACGGGTCTCAAAGCCCGATTAACATCCAATGTTTATTTAATTAAAGTCCAATGGGCTTTTAATTAATTTCTTAAGGCGTGGACTTTTGGTCAACTCGGGTCAAACCGAAACTAAATAACCAATCCAATCCGGGATTTACCCCATAAGCCCAGAAATCAATTTTGGCCCATTAGGCCCAATTAAATAATTAAGGTCCATTAAGTCATAATTGGACTTTATGGATGCGGTTTTAGGCCCAATTGGATCCAACCAAATTGGCCTAAACCTAACTTGGTACAACCAAGCCCAAAAGCCCAATTACACCTTTAAGGCCCAATTTCCAAAATAAGCCCAATTAATTAACTTATAAAATTCCAAATTCCACAATTAATTAACCTAAGTGTAATACACAATTAATCACCCAATTAATATTTCTAAAACATCAATTAGCCTAATTCATCATGCACTTTAATATCAAATAGTGTCCAACACAATTCAATCAAAATCAAACCCAATTTACATGCTTAAAGTCTCGGCAATTAGGGGTTTTTCCAATCCGATTCGGTTTCAATCCAATTGAATCCACAATCATCATTTCCCAAATCAATTCAACTCATCCAAAGAATTAAAACAAAAAATCACAATGAATTTCATGTTACATTGAATTCGGCCAAGCCAACTTTTAAAGGGAAAATCGTTCCAAATTAAAATTCAATCCAATTGAACTTCAAATTAACATTACCCAATTGTTTTAAGTCATCCAATGATCAAACAAACAAAATTACCAAGACATTTAGGGTCCTATGATTTTCGGCCATGCCCAAAAATTTGGGAAAATGGATCCAATCCAATTTGATGAAATTGATCATGCACAACTTCAATTAATCAACATACAAGCATACTTACCAATCAATTTAACCAAATCATGCTTCAATTGATTTTACCCAATTTCAAACCCTAACTTTTTCATGCTTGATAAAAGCTCAAGATACCATTGTTGGTAACTAATTAGGTCCCAAGATCATGAAATCAAGCAAGAAAACGCATGAATACACATCAAAGGAGGTGCAAATATACTCACAATGAACGGATTTTGCGACGCGAAGAACACAAGTCTTCAAGCCTCTCAAACTCGCGGCAGTGAAGCTTCCTTGGCTGATGGACTGCTCTCGGTTTTGCTGCTTCTTGCTCCTTGAAGATTCGGCCATGGTAGACACCATTGAAGCTCCAAGCTTCAATCTTCCAAAATGGTTCCATGCTCACGAAATGGCTTCCCTAACACCTTAGGATGACTCACGGTGTGTGCTGGCACCTTTGTTTTGCAACAAAACAACTTCTTGCTTTTCTTATCTCTCGGCAGAACCAGAAACGTGGAGAAGAAGAAGAT
>SKCR01030946.1:0-31348 GCA_019454045.1 Zanthoxylum bungeanum
CAAAAGCAGCTTTTCCTTGTTCCCTTTTTGAATTGGGCGAGAAGCATTTTTTTCTTTTGAAGATTTGGCCACTGTCTTTGTTTTTGAAACAAGACCAAATGCTTCCCTCTCTCTCTCTCGGGAAAATTTGTTTCTCCTAGGGAGATAAAATTTGTTCCACTTGTTCTTGCTAGCACATATGGAAGTCAAATGAAGGTGATATGGATACTTACCCAAGAGCTTGGAAGCTTCAACATCCATGGAAATTTTGAATTAAACCGATCAATGTAAGTCTTCCGCAACAAACTTCTTGATTTATATTCACACACGAATCACGCTTAAAGATCCCGTGGCATGTCTAGGACACTAACAATGGTATCAGAGCGATCTAAGTGCGATTTGAAAATCTATGGTTCTAAACTTTAATTTGGGATTTTTATGTTTGGAGCCTGATTTTCCTAAATTGGTTGATGGGTTGTGTTTGAATGATGATGAATTTGATTTGTGCATCCTTAATTTTGTGAAAAATTGATAGGATTAATTTTCCCCAAATTGCAACCCTTGGCCGAAAGTTATGGACCTAGAAGCTCATGAGATTTTTTGAAATTTGACATATTGGATGTGTTGATGGCATGATAGAAATACTGAATGTTGATTTAAATTGGATTGAAATCAAATTGAATGATTTTTTTATGCCTTTGCCGTGAGTTTGAAGCATGTTAAAGATTGATTTTGCCCCAATTTTGTGTTGGACATGAATTTGGGAATTAGGCATGATTAATTAGATTAAATTAATGTTTTAGAGACATTAGGTTAATTAATTAATTATGGTGATTGCACTTTAATTGAATTAATATATAATTTGGAATGTTGTATTAATTTAATTGTTGTATTTGGGCTAATGGATTTGATTGGGCCAAATTTTAGTCTTGGATTATATTTGGGCCTAAACCATTTCCATAAAATCCACAATATAACTATTGGGCCTTTAATAATTTAATTGGGCCTAATGGGCCAAAATTGATTCTATGGCATAGGGTGATTCCTACTGGGCCTAGGCATTATGGGTTAGATCCATTTTGGCCAATAGCCCAAGCCTAAAGATATTAAAAGCCCATTGGACTTTAATTAAAAAATATTGGATACTAATTGGGACTTTGAGACCCATTAAGATTGGATTTTGAATCCAAGTCTTTAATGCACATAAATAAGTGTAATTATTTAATTTGGAATTAAATATGAATTAGTATTGGATACAATTTAAATTGGATTTAAAATTGCAGTTCGATATAATTCAAGAATATGTACTTTGAGTATTTATTCTTAAACGAGTTTGACTTGCGCAAATCAAATCGTTGTTTGAACATTGGATGGTCATTAATCAAAGATTAATTAATTGGATTAGATTGATTGATAACATGCTTTGTGTGAATACTTGGATGTATGAATGAATAATGTATATCAGATGGATATTAGAAGGGGTGAGGGCAATTTTAAAAATTATTGTAATAAATTTAGAATTTTTTAAATTGGACCTGCGTGTCCAGTCTATTACCTCTTTTCTCATTGTATTTCTCTTCTCACATATTCCCCTCAATGTAAATGAGGTTTCTTTAGAAGTATTATGTAATTGGGTAGAACTAAGAATAGTGCAAGCGGGAGAGAGGAAAATGAGAGATTTGTTCTACGAACAAATTATATTATATATCCATCCGCATATCATTATTAATTTATTTCGCGCCTTAATATGCTTTTAAAATGCATGTTTAAGGGTGTATGATGCGTCCTAATCAAAGATAATAAATTGGTTGCCAATTTACGCGAAAAACCCTCAACAAATATTAAGTGTTTTCCTTCCATTGAGTGATTCATTCTCAAGATCCAAGATTGGCATTGGTTTGTTGGCCAAAGTCAAGACCTTTGTCCATCACAAATGTATTTGAATCATGAAGGCTTTGTTCCATATCGCATGTCTTGTCCAAGTTTTGATTTGTTGGCCAAAGTCAAGATCACTTCTTGTCCATCGACATCGATTACGAAGCTTTCCAAAGTCAATGGGTCGCGCTTAACTGGAATCATTAAGCTTATTGTGCCAAAGCCAAAGCTTAGTTGATTCAGAGGAAAAGGTTAGGAAAATATATTGGATATATTGGCATATATATTATATATATATATATGTTTCAGACTTGAAGGTCCACCTACTGGATCTAGGAATTGGATGAGATCCAATTGATCTTATTGATCTACCTAGTTAAGTTTCATACAAATTGTTGGCCAAAGTCAAGGTTGTGTGTTATTTAACGGGATCCTAGCCCACTAGGAAACTAGGTTTCCCGAGTACTCCACAGAGGGTTAGAGGCTCGCCGAAAAATAGTGGGAGACAAGTATTAAATTTGCTATTTTGTTTAGATACCAATACATGCTCATTTCATTTTTTGTCATTAATTTTAAATATATTAGTTGGACTAATATTTAATTGTTGTTTTAATTTAACAGTTGGAATGTATTCAAACTACTTCATTTTTGGTTGGTTATATAGTTGGACTATAGTAATCAATACATTTGAATGTAACCAAACAATTGTAGTTGATTATATAGTTAGACTATAGTAATCATTGCATTTAATTGTACCTGAAATCGTTGATTGGATAGTTGGACTATAGCAATCAAGATGACTGAAAGATTAGCATCAAATGACATAATCCTGGGGAAAATGTCTTTAATGACTTTAATTTTCAGATTGGGAGTAGAACCTCCCGAGCATGAGCTTAGGAAGACTCATTGTGATGATAACTTTAGTGCTCAATCTGTTATGCACAGCCAGAGCTTCTTAAAAGGACATGTCCTAAGTTGTCTGCCTAAACTGTGGCAAACAGGGTCCTAGAAATGTGACTGCCATATGGACAAGGCAGACATGAAGGAATTGAAGGCGGGACAAGGTTCCGGCTTCAAGAATGTTTGTTATAAACATGTTCACTACTGGTTTTAAAATTGGATTTTTATACTAGGTGTGATACATTAATATATGTACTGATGTGCGGGATCTGCTGATAAGCAGAAAATTGGCTTCATATGAGATCGACCTACAAGTCGGAAACAGGACGAGAGTCGCTGTTTTGGCCGTAGAAACCTAAGTTTTCAAACTGCCTTTTTGGCATGTACTTAAACTAGGAGACTGTTATAATGTATCTAGTTTGACTAGCAACATTATCTCTGTATCTAGTTTAACCCGTTGCGGGTGTACCTTTATATTTCGAAAAACTGGGTGTTTTGTTCATAAAGATGATATCGAGATATTTATATTAGATGTAAATAATGGTCTTTATATTTTGAATATAAATGAATCTCAAACATATAATATGACAAATAAATAGCTCAAATTGTGTAAATCAAATGAGACTTATTTGTGGCATTGTCATCTAGGATGCATTAACAAGATTCGTATATCCACACTTTTGAAGAGTGGATACTAGGACGGATTTGAGTCTAATTCAAATGATGTCTACGAATCTAGTTTAATTAGGCAAAATGCCTAAAACACTTTTTACTTGGTAAAAGTGCAAGTGCCACCGATCTGTTAGCCCTCGTTCATGGTGACGTAAGTGGGCCCATGTCTAGCTAGGCTAGAGGCGTATATGAATGATTCGTAACCTCTAAGGATGTGGCATCGTGTTACGGTTATGTGTATCTTATGAAACACAAGTCAGAAATTTTTGAGTAATTCAAAAGGTTTCGTTACGGTAAAAGTATTAGAACATTACGGTCAGACCATAATGGACAATACTTAAACATATGAGTCGCTCTGAGCTACCAATTTCCTTCTGAGGATACACGCATTGAACAGTGTAATACTTATTTTGAATAAGGTTCCATAAAAACTGTTAGACAGACTTCAAATTAGATATGAACAAGAAATAAACTGGGTTTCTCATTCCTGAAGATTTGGGATTGCTGGGCATATATTTGGATGGTACCAAACTAGAACCCAAATCGGATAAGTGCCTATTTGTAGGTTGTCCTAGGGAAACCAAAGTATAATACTTATACAACTCACAAGAGAACAATGTAATTGTTACTCTCCATGCGGTTTTCCTAAGAGGAATTCCTATATGCAGTGGTAAGTGGGAGGAAAGTAAAACTCAATGAAAAATCGGAGTAATACTGTTCCAGGCACCGACTCCTTTACGGAACACAAATAGTTCATCAGGGATGAACTGTACCATAATCTTCGAATACACAAGAACCGCATAGGTCGGAGAGAGTCAGCAAATAACCTGGGAGGTATGTGTTTCTGATCTCACCTCATGTAGACCTCAATCTTATTGAGGAAGACAAACTGGCTACGTATGAGGAAGTGACCGGCGTAAACACACACGTATAACGCAAGCATACGTATCGTTCAAGTAGTATAAAAAGTATCGATCCCACGAGGACTTAATACATAATCTATTAATTGTATGAGGTCAAATGATAATAGTATCTAACATGTTGATTGATTGATTTGAAATGGTGATGATTCTAAATTTAAAAAAACAAGTATATAAAATTGCACAAAAGTAGGTTTAAGAAAATTCAATATTAAAAACTATATAGGGTTGTGAATCTTTCTAATATCTTTTAAAAGATGAAGTGGTTATTTCATGTTTGTGTAATAAATCAGTTTACTAACCTGTAACACTAAATTATGCAAAAGCCTATGTCGATGATCAGACGCAAATACCCAGTTTAACCCAATTGAACCATATGTATATGTCAACCAAATTATTTGGATTCATTAAGTTTAAGTTCCAATTATGGCTACCCGCGCCCGACAGGTATATGTCTATCCTGTAAGGAAATCTATTAAAGGGTTATATATCCTCAAGGAAGATCGTGGGCTATTAAGTCTAAGGCTGAAACCTAAAATTCCTTTGTCAAGTTTATTTTAGATTTACCACATCAATCATATTGGTGATCAGACAACAAGAAGCATTAAGCTTAAGACTTAATAAGTAAACCCTTAAATTACCCAAACTATAAAATAACCCCTTATAAACCGGTGATATAAGAATTCATCACAACCCCAGATAACTAGCTTAGTTACGACACATATTTACGGGTAGTAAAAACTTAAATAAAATAAAAGACATAAAGTAAAATGTTGAAAAGTAAATTGCTGAAAAGTAAATGACGGAAATTAAATGCTTAAATTAAATACTGAAAATTAAATGATGAAAAGTAAATTGCTGAAAAGTAAATTGCTGAAAAGTAAATGTTGAAAGTATATTGCTAAAAATTAAATAAAGTAAAATTACAATAAAAGAAAATACTAAGGTAAAATGATCCACTTTTATTACTTTTATTTTAGATATCTCCCTTAATATAATATATTAACTTTGCATGATAATTACCAACCAGCCATATAGGCAGTATCCAGATTAAGTCAAATTAAAAATTAATTACCAACCGACCAATCAGGCGGTATCCAGTTTAGTCAGTTAAAACCAATTTAAATAATTACCACTGACTAATATGACGGTATCCTCGTTAAGACAGGTTTTAAATAGTTTATATATTATAATTAAGGGAGATTAATCTGAATATTAGTAATAAAAGTTTTACCTTTTACCCCAGCAAAGGGGAGTTACCTCATTATTACTGAAAAGTAAAAACTGAAAATTAAAGAAAGAAAAATAATGTGCGTAAAAGTAAATTAGGGAAAGTAAAAACTGAAAAGTAAAGAAAGAAAAGTGCGAAAGCGGAAATTAATTACTGAAAGCTGTAAATAAAGAAACAAGATACAATCTTCTTATTATTTTTAAGGAATTCCTGTTGGTTTCTAATTAGGTCCCAAGATCCATCAAATAAGCATGAAAAACGCATGAATACATCAAAAGAGTAAGGCGGAATACATACTCACATTGAACGGTTTAAGATGCGAAGAAGAACACTTCATCTTCCTCCTTGTTGAAGCTCGGCAGTGGCCGTATGGAGCTGTGGGCTGCTCGGTTTTGCTGATTTTTGTCCCTCCATGAATCGGCCATTGATGAACACCATGGAAGCTCCAAGCATCAAGCTCCAAAATTGATTCCAAGCTCATGTGTTAGTTTCCCTATCACCTATGTATAACCCAACGTGTGCTAGCACTTCTTCATCTTCCTTTATTTTCGGTCAAACCGGAAATTTGAGGAAGAAATCGGCTCAAAGCCGTGAGAAGAGAAGGAGGGAAAAGAGAGGGAGAAGAAAAACGTAAAGGAGAAGAGTGGAGAGAGAAAATAAAAAGAAATGTAATAAGGTTTTTAGAATTTCCAAAATAATTAAAACCATTTACCAAATTTCTTTTACTTTCCAATTACCAAAAAGTCAAAAAGCAAAAGCAAAAAACAATTAAATGCTTTTCAATTAACTCACATCAATCACTCAAATCAATCAATCAAATTGTCACATCACTCAAAGTGACATTTGATTTGACGCTTGATGTGACTAGCGATTTGACGCTTGATTTGACTTGCGTACCGCACTCGAATTCGAAATGCGAATGCGCTCGCAAATAATCCCGGGCTCGGGTTTGCTAATTCAAAATTAATGAATTTTCCATCACAACGCAATTAAACGATTACGCCTAGCAAAATCACTATTCACGTCGCTAACGAATTAATTCTAAATTAATTCGTTCGCCCGAATTAAAATATAATTTTAATTCCGCATCGAAATCCAATTTCGCATATACACAGAACCGTTTAAAGCCCTGGACGACCTCAACCAAAGTATATTGATTGTCGTAAGTATTAGTGGTGCAAGTCTCAGGTTAAGACAAATACACCTACCCTGATTGCAGACTCCCATAGACACATAGTCATACTACCAATGGGATTCCACAGGGGTCTATCCAGAGCGAAGCTGTTTCCCGTACCATCGGTAAAACACAACCTCCTATTACACTTGCATGAGTATCCTATACCCAAATATATGAGAACTATACTGTTGTGCCCTCACAACGTGCACAAGTGGAATACTAGTCTTTTACGTATTTATCGATGTCCAATCTCGATAATACTCTGACTAGGGATATTTAATGATTTATCCTACGTGGACTGATACTGTCTCATATCATTCTCCATCCAGGAACAAATCATATGGACCTCTCATCATTTATATATCTAGGTGATCTAATCACAAATGATAAGAGTGCAATCTCCTTGTCACATAGTTAATTTGTACAACAACATCGTGATCTGTACAAATAGTGACGCTATGGTTCATAATTGTCCAACCATCTCCAACTTGGCCTATAGCCAGTCACTCGAGTCTCTGACACCCGAACTATGTACGGTTGGCTCAAAATGCTGAGAAAAGGTTTTCGTCAGTGGATTTACATGATTATCATATGATGCGATTTATTCGATCATCACATCGCCACGATGTATGATCCGAACAAATCAGATGAATATCAAATAAGTATCTGGATCGTCGATGAGACCATTAATTCTTTAGCTTGTGCTGACGCCTAGCTCAGCTGCTAACAGAACTATATCTAATCTAATTAGATTTATTATCGACCCAAATGGCTTCTATTGTTGCCTCAGCGCAGCAGTAATAACCGCATTTGTTGTTTATTCGTTAACAATATCTTGCTTGGAAGATTTCCAGCTCACTGTTCCGTTATACTATTGTATAGTACCTTTGTTATGACTTATAGTCGTTATCATGAAAGCCAAGCTTTCACTGATTATATTATAGGAAAATCATTTCCAAGAAATGATATATCATCATTATTCAGGACATTCACTGTCAGTGCGCTCCCACTAACCTCCTTATATACACAATAATTATTTTCGTTTGAATTAAAAAATAAACTATTATGATTACATCAAAATGACAATTCCCAGAACCTAATGCTTGCTTCAATCCAAACATGGATAGAATAACCTGCAAACCTAGTTTTCTTGTTATGGTTCGACAAAACCGTCAGGATGTTGTGAACATTCTCCGAAAGGTTTCCGTTAAGGAAAACGGTTTTGGCATTCAGCTGCCACATTTCATGAATGAAACATGCAGCATCAGCAAGCATTATCCAAATGGATTTATCGTGGCAACAGGTAAAAGGTTTCGTCGTAATCAACACAATGTTGATAACTCAACCTTTTCGCTACAAGCCTAGCTTAATACGATGGTATGTTGCCATCCATGTATGTCTTCCTTGAAGACTTATTGTACCAATAGGCACAATGCCTTGCGGTACATCAACTAGTATTTAAGCATAGTTGGTATACATGAAATCCACTTCGGAATTTATGGCACTTTGCCATAATAGGGAGTCGATACCTTGTATCACTTCCTCATACGTAGTCAGTTGGTATACCTCAATAAGATAGACATCCTTATGAGGAGAGATCAGAAACCCAAACCCCAGGTTGTTTTCTGATTCTCTCCGACCTACGCGGTTCTTGTGTATACGAATATTACTGGTAATAGTTTCATCCTTGATGAACTATTTATGTTCCATTAGAAATTGGTGCCTTGAACAGTATTACTCCGATTTTGATCGAGTTATACTATCCTCCCATTACCACAGCATTTCGGTATTCGTCTCAGGAAAACCGCATGTGTGCTAACAATCTAATTGTTCTCTCGTGAGTTGTATAAGTACAATACTTATTGTATCCCTATGATAACCTACATTCGGCACTTATCCAATTTGGGTTTTAGTTTGGTATTATCCAAACGTATGCCAAATATGTTATCTGTCAAACAGATTTTTATGGAACCTTATTCAAAATAAGTTCTGCACTGTTTTGCGTATCCGTTGAAGGAAATGGTAGCTTAGAGCGACTCATGATTAACCTTATCATGTCCAACAAAATTCGGTTAATCCTATTCGGACACACCGTCAAACTGACGTGTTCCGGGAGGAGTCCTCATTGAATGAATATTATACTCTTTCAATATATGAGAAACTTATTGCTTAAGTATTTTCATCATGGTCAACTGTGATGATTCAATACTTTAGCCGATCTGTTTGTCTATTTCGTGTCGAAACTCTAAAAGTTTCTGATTTGTGTTCTTCAAAAGAAACACATAACCATACGCGATACAACATCCGTAAAGGTCACAAATATTCATATCCATATCTAGCCTAGCTAGACATGGGCCCACTTACTTCATTATGAACTAAGGATAATAGATCGGTGGCACTGGCACTTTTACCAAGTAAATAGTGTTTTAGGCACTTTGTCCAAGAAACTAGATTCGTAGTCTTATTTGAATGAAATCAAATTAGTCCTGGTACCCGCTCTTCAAAAGTGTGGATATACGATTCTTGTTTAATAGTGTCCCTGGCAACTATGCCACATCCAAGTTTCTTAATTGATCAAATCAATTTGAGCTAATTGTTTGTCATGTTATATATTTGAGATATTATTTATATTCAAAATATAAATTCTGTTATTCACATATAATGTGTTTATCTCAATATAATCTTTATATAATAAAACACTTTAGTGTTCTAGAATATAAAGGTTCACCCGCAGAGGGTTAAAAACTGATATAGAGATAATGTATCTAGTCAAACTAGTTACATTATAACAATTTCCTAATTAGGTACACACCCGAGGGTAGTTCCTAAACATAGGTATCTGTGGTTAAAACAACGACTTTGTCCCGTTTCCAATTCGCATATTATCTCAATTGAAGTCAGTATCCTATTCAAACAGATTCTGAACATCAATACATATATTTTATGTACCACACTAAGTATTTAAAATCTAATTTTAATACTAGCTGTGAACATAATTATGACAATCATTTTTGAAGTCAGAGCCTTGCTCGTAATCAATTCCTTCTTGGATATGTCCTTTTTATCTTCCTATAAGATTATAATGATTTTGCCTTTGCCCTTTTCAACATTCCAGTAGCCTTCGGCCAAGCATCGGGTTTCTAGAATATCGAAGTAAGGTGCGCCTTGCGCTACTTGCCTTATTGCAAACTTTGACTTTATCTCCTTGAGATTAGTCATTAATTCTCCAAGAATTATTTATTGCAATTTTACTTCTAAAATCTAATTTTAGATTATAAAAATCCTTCAATTTCAGTATCATACTTTAAGAATATAATCTTTAGTTCTGATAAGAAATTAAGGAGTCTATTTGACAAGTATAATGGATTAAGCACTAAAGTCATCATTACTGAATATTCCAAATATCATGTTCCACTTATTTGCTTAACTCGGGCTTAGGTTAATATTTATTATTTTATCAAATAAAATAACTTATTAATTTCCAGGACCATCCTGAAATTTTATTCCGAATTTGAAAATTAAACCATTTAAACACATTTTCCCCATGATTATGTTTTAAATGTCAATCTTTCAATTTTATCTTGATTCTAATAGTCCAACTATTTAATCAACGATTTGTGGTACTATGTATTATATTGATTATTATAGTCCAACTATACAATCATATAATTTAAATTAATTAACCTCAATTACATTGATTACTATAATTCAATTATAAAATCAACTGTAAATCGAAATTAATTAATTCAAATATATTGATTACTATAATCCAATTATATAATCAACTATAATACAGTCCAACTGTTTATTAAAACACAATTTAAATATTAGTCCAACTAACATTTAATCTAATGATGAAATAATTTGAATGAGCGCGTATGGCGAGTAATTGAACGAATATTGCAAATTCAATTCTTGCCTCCCACTATTTTTCGGCGAGCCTCTAACCCTCTGTCGAGTACTCGGGAAACCGTTTTTCCTAGTGGGCTAGGATCCCGTTAAATATCAGACAATCTTGACTTTGGCCAACAAATTGTATGATAATTAACTAGGTAGATCTCTAAGATCAATTGGATCCAATCCAATTCCTAGATACGGTAGGGGGACGTCCAAGTCCGAAACATATATCTTATATATGCCAATACATCCAATGTATTACCTAACCTTTTTCCTCTGAATCAACTAAGCCTTGGCTTTGGCACAACAAACTTAGTGATCCCAGTCAAGCGCGACCATTGACCATGGAAAACTTCGTAATCAATGTCGATGGACAAGAAGTGGTCTTGACTTTGGTCAACAAACCATAACTTGGACAAGACACTGATATGGAACAAAGCCTTCGTGATTCAAACACATCTTCGACAGACAAAGGCCTTGACTTTGGCCAACAAACCAATGCCGTCTCGGATCTTGAGTGAGAATCACTCAATGGAAGGAAAGACGCTTAATATGAGCGAGGGTTTTTCGCGTGCAAATTGGTAACCAATTTATTATCTTTGTTAAGATCTCATCATCATACACCCTTAAACATGCATTCTAAACACATAATCAAGCGCATATGAATAAAATAATAATGATATGTGGATGGATATTTTACATTGATCCTAGATCAAATCTCTCATTCTCTCTCCCGCTAGCACATGTATTACTTCTACCCGTTATACTACACTTCTAAAGAAACCTCATTTACATTGAGGGGAATAGGTGAGAAGAGAATACAAAGAGTATAGAGGTGATAAGGATGGACACGCAGGTCCAATTAATAAATCAATTTATTACAATTTCCAAAATTGCCCCACCCGACTAATATCCATCTGATATATACATTATTCATGCATCGCAACCAATGTATTCATACAAGCATGTTATCAATCAATCTAATCCAATTAATTAATCTGATAATTAGTGATCATCCAATGTTCAAACAACGATTTGATTTTTGCGCGAGTCAAACTCGTTTTGCGAATAAGTACTCAAAGTACGAATTCTTGAATTAAATTAAACTACAACATTAAATCCAATTTAATATGCATTTAATTCTAATTCACTATTTAATTCCAAATTAAATATTACACTTTTATTAACGAACCTTACGACTTAAATTCCAAATTTAATCGCAACGGGTCTCAAAGCCCGATTAACATCTAATGTTTATGTAATTAAGTCCAATGGGCTTTAATTAATTTCTATAAGGCGTGGACTTTTGGTCAACTGAGTCAACCGATATCCAAAGTCAAATCTGGGAGTATTAACCCATAACCTAGAAATCAATCTTGGCCCATTAGGCCCAATTAAATAATTAAGGTCCATTAGGTCATAATTGGAATTTTTGGATGCGGTTTTGGGCCCAATTGGATCCAACCAAATTGGCCTAAACCTAACTTGGTACAACCAAGCCCAAAAGCCCAATTACAACCTTTAAGGCCCAATTTCCAAAAACAAGCCCAATTAATTGACTTATAAAATTCCAAATTCCATAATTAATTAACGTAAGGGTAATACACAATTAATCACCCAATTAACATTTCTAAAACATCAATTAGCATAATTAATCATGCACTTTAACAACAAATAGTGTCCAACACAATTCCATCAAAATCAAACCCAATTTACATGCTTAAAGTCTCGGCAATTAGGGGTTTTTTCAATCTGATTCAGTTTCAATCCAATTGAATCCACAATCATCATTTCCCAAATCAATTCAACTCATCCAATGAATCAAAATAAAAAAACACAATGAATTTCAAAATCATCATTGAATTCGGCCAAGCCCTTTAATTTGGGGAAAATTATTCCAAATCAAAATTCAATCCAATTGAACATCAAAACAACATTACCCTATTGTTTTAAGTCATCCAATGATCAAACAAACAAAAAATCACCAAAATATTAGGGTCTCAATTTTCGGCCATGCCCAAAAATTTGGGGAAAAATGGATCCAATCCAATTTCATGAAATTGAACATACACAACTTCAATTAATCAATATACAAGCATACTTAATCAATCAATTCAACCAAATCATGCTTCAATTGATTTTAGCCAATTTCAAACCCTAACTTTTTCATGCTTGATCAAAGCTCATATTACCATTGTTGGTTTCTAATTAGGTCCCAAGATCCATCAAATAAGCATAAAAACGCATGAATACATCAAAGGAGTAAGGCGGAATACATACTCACATTGAACTGTTTGAGATGCGAAGAAGAACACTTCATCTTCCTCCTGTTGAAGCTCGGCAGTGGCCATATGGAGCAGTAGGCTGCTCGGTTTTGGCTGATTTTTGTCCTCTCCAAGAATCGGCCATTGATGAACACCATGGAAGCTCCAAGCTTCAAGCTCCAAAATTGATTCCAAGCTCATGTGTTAGTTTCCCTATCACCTATGTATAACCCAATGTGTGCTAGCACTCTTCATCTTACTTTATTTCGTCAAACCAGAAATTTGAGGAAGAATCGGCTCAAAGCCGTGAGAAGAGAAGGAGGGAAAAGAGAGGGAGAAGAAAAACGTAAAGGAGAAGAGTGGAGAGAAAATAAAAAGAAATTAAATAAGGTTTTTTATAATTTCCAAAATTAATTAAACCATTTACCAAATTCTTTTACTTTCCAATTACCAAAAAGTCAAAAAGCAAAAGCAAAAAACAATTAAATGCTTTTCAATTAACTCACATCAATCACTCAAATCAATAAATCAAATTGTCACATCACTTTAAAGTGACATTTGATTTGATGCTTGATGTGACTAGCGATTTGACGCTTGATTTGACCTGTGTGCCGCACTCGAATTCGAAATGCGAATGCGCTCGCAAATAATCTCGGGCTCGGGTTCGCTAATTCTAAATTAAGGAATTTTCCATCGCGACGCAATTAAACGATTACGCCTACCGAAATCACTATTCACATCGCTAAAAAAATTAATTCGTTCGCCCGAATTAAAATCTAATTTTAATTCGCGTCGAAATCCAATTTCGCATAATATATCGAATATATTATTTTATCGATTAATTCCAAATTAATCGTTCTCTCTCTATAATTAATATTTTATCCCAGATAAAATATCTCCGTAATTAATCCCAGATTAATTTTCTCTCTCTTCTAATTAATTCCAGATTAATTAAAGTGCGAGTCATACATCATCGGTGAATCTTCGGGAGCGACCCATGAGATCCCCGATATGTTGGCAGTAAATACGGTCGTCGGACTATCCAAACACGTAAGTACCTAGTACTACGTTTGTACCGATTTACAAGACAAGTTGGTTCTAGCAAAGCGCCATGCCTACCCAATTCTCCAGAAACATGCTTACAGGAATAAGCGATCTATATCAAGTGTAGTATACCGTAGTATTATGTATGTCGATCCAGTATCGGATGTTCACGTACTAGGCCTGGGGCTGGAATTGTGTCTGCCCCATACGAATCACATATCGGATGTCTGGCAACTAGTCTCTATAATCGGATATACATGACCTTGTCATAATATCCCGATAGCTCGAGCATTTAAGAGAACGAGTTCTGTATCCTATGTGACCATCATCTCCATATGACTGGAGTGATACTTCCGTCTTAACATCACACCAACACACTACGATTCTCAATATACCCATAATTGGCGTACACAGAACCGGTTAAAGCCCTGGCCGACCTCAACCAAAGTATATTGATTGTCGTAAGTATTAGCGTTGTAAGTCTCAGGTTAAGACCAAATACACCTACCCTGATGGCAGACTCCCATAGACACATAGTCATACTACCAATCGGATTCCGCAGGGGTCTATCCAGAGCGAAGCTGGTTCCCGTACCATCGGTAAAACACAACCTCCTATTACACTTGCATGAGTATCCCATACCCCAAATATATGAGAACTATGATGTTGTGCCCTCACAACGTGCACAAGTGTAATACTAGTCTTTTACGTATTTATCGATGTCCAATCTCGATAATACTCTGACTATGGATATTTAATGATTTATCCTACGTGGACTGATACTGTCTCATATCATTCTCCGTCCAGGAACAAATCATTGGGACCCTCATCTCATTTATATATTTAGGTGATCTAATCACAAATGATAAGAGTGCAATCTCCTTGTCACATAGTTAATTTGTACAATAACACCGTAATCTGTACAAATAGTGACGCTTGGGTCATAATTGTCCAACAATTCCTTAGAAGAAATATGAATTTACAAATGAATTCACGTCGCTAACAAATTAATTCTAATTAACTCGTTTGCCCAAATTAAAATCTAATTTTAATTCCACGTCGAAATCCAATTTTCGTATAAAATATCAATATATTATTGTATCGATTAATTCCAAATTAATCGTTCAATCTCTTTTATTAATTTTATCAGATAAAATATCTCCGCAATAATCCCAGATTAATTTTCTCTCTCATCTAATTAATCGTAGATTAATTAAGTGGCGAGTCATACGTCATCGGTGAATCTTCGGGAAGCGACCCATGAGATCCCCAGATATGTTGGCAGTAAATCCTGTCGTCAGACTATCCGAACACGTAAATACCTAGTACTACGTTTATACCGATTTACAAGACAAGGTTGGCTTCTAGCAAAGCGCCATGCCTTCCCAATTCTCTAGAAATATCCTTACAGGAATACGGTGATCTATATCAGGCGTAGTATACGTAGTATTGCGTATCTCGATCCAGTATCGGATGTCACGTGCAGGGCTTGGGGCTGGAAATGTGTCTGCCCCGTACGAAGCATATATCAGATCTCTGGTAACTAGTCTCTATAATCGGATAAACATGACCTAGTCAAATATCCCGATAGCTGCAGCATATAAGAGAACAAGTTTCATATCCTACGTGATCATCTTCTCCCTATTATACTGGAGTGATACTTCCCTTGACATCACACCAACACACTACACGATTCTCAATATACCCAGCAAAGGCGTACATAGAACCTGTTAAAGCCCGGATGACCTAAAACCAAAGTATATTGATTGTCGCAAGTATTAGCGGTGTAAGTCTCAGGTTAAGACCAAATACACATACCCTGATTCGGACTTCCATAGACACATAGTAATACTACTAATGGAATTCTGAGGGTTCTATCCAGAGCGAAGCTGTTTTCCGTACCATCGGTAAAACACAACCTCCTACTACACTTGCATGAGTATCCTATACCCAAATATATGAGAACTATGCCGTTATGCCCTCACAACCCGCACAAGTGTAATACTAGTCTATTCCGCATTATCGATGTCCAATCTCGATAGTACTACGACTAGTCATATGACAACGCGCAAAAGTGTAATACTAGTCTATTCCGCATATCATCTCAATCCAGGAACTAATCATATGGACCTTTCATCATTTATACATCTTGGTGATCTAATCACAAATGATAAAAGAGCAATTTGCTTTCACATAGTTAATTTGTACAACAACACCATGATCTTTACAAATAGTGACGCTATGGGTTATAACTGTCCAACAATCTCCCACTTGGCCTATAGCCAGTCACTCGAGTGTCCTACACCCGAACTATGTACGGTTCGCTCAAATTACTGAGGAAAGGCTTTCGTCAGCGGATTTGCATGACTATCATCTGATGCGATTTATTCGATCATCACATCGCCACGATGTATGATCCAAACGATCAGATGAATATCGAAGTAATATCTGGATCGGTGATGAGACCATTAATTCTTTAGCCTACGCTGAAGCCTAGCTCAGCTGCTAACAGAACTATATCTAATCTAATTAGATTTATTATCGACCCAAATGGCTTCTATTGCTGCCTCAGCTGCAGCAATAATCCACGTTTGTTGTTTATTCGGTAACAATATCTTGCTTGGAAGATTTCTAGCTCACTGTTCCGTTATTCAAACTATATAGTACTGTTGTTACGACTTATAGTCGTTTTGTCGGTTAGGAAACTTGCAACGGTGAACCTAGTCATTTCAAGTTCCTTCTCCATAGTATAAGATAGCATCCTTAGTTCCTCTAAGATACTAAAGGATGTTCGTCACATCAATCCAATGACTATCACTTGGATTGGCCCGATTGTGACTCCATATGCTCAAAGCGTATAAGACACCAGGTCACGTACATTTATTTCAATGTACGATTTCTCGGAGAGTGCTAACAACTGTAAATCTATCCCAGTAGATCTTTATTCCTAGAATAAAGGTTTTTCTCCCAAGAATTCTACGGAGAATTTTCATGAAAGCCAAGCTTTCACCGATTGTATTTGGGAATATCATTTCCAAGAAATGATGATAATCATTATTTAAGACATTCACTGTCAGTGCTCTCCACTAACCTCCTTATATACAAGAATAATTTTTGTTTGAATTAAATCATATACCATTATGATTACATCAAAACGATAGTTCCAAGAACGTAATGCTTGCTTCAATCCATACATGGATCGAAAACCTGCAAACCTTGTTTGCTAGTTTGGTACGACAAAACCGTCAGGATGTTATAAACATCCTCCAAAAGTTTTCTTTAAGGAAAGTGATTTTGACGTTCAGCTTCTCATATTTCATGAATAAAACATGCAGCAACAACAAGCATTATCCAAATGGATTTACCATGGCAACAGGTAAAAGGTTTCATCGTAATCGACACAATGTTGATAACGATACCTTTTCGCTACAAGCCTAGCTTAGTACTTTGGTTGTTGCCTTCCACGTATGTCTTCCTTGAAGACTTATAGTACCAATAGGCACAATACCTTGTGGTACATCAACTAGTATCCAAACGTAGTTGATATATATGGAATCCATTTTGGATATCATGGCACTTTGCAAAAAAATGGAGTCGATACCTTATATCACTTCCTCATACGTAGTCAATTGGTATTCCTCAATAAGATTGACATTTTATGAGGTGAGATCAGAAACTCATACCCCAGGTTGTTTTCTGACTCTCTCCGACTTACGCGGTTCTTGTGTATTCGATGATTATTCGTATAGTTTCATCATTGATGAACTATTTGTGTTCCATTAAGTTTCGGTGCCTGGAATAGTATTACTCTGATTTTCATCGAGTTTTATTTCCTCCCACTTACCACTGCATATAGGTATTCCTCTTAGGAAAACCGCATGGTGAGCAACAATTACATGTCCTTTTATGAGTTGTATAAGTACTATACTTTGGTATCCCTAGGAACCTACAACTTGGCACTTATCTGATTTGGGTTCTGGTTTGGTATCATCCAAACATATGCCTAGCATACCCAAATCTTCAGGAATGAGAAAACCCGGTTTCTTTACTGTTCATATCTAATATGAGTCTGTCAAACAGATTTTTATGGAACCTTATTCCAAATAAGTTTTGCACTGTTAATGCGTATCTGTTGAAGGAAATGGTAGCTCAGAGCGACTCATGATTAACCTTATCATGTCTAACAAAATTCGGTTCTCCGTTCGGACACACCGTCAAACTGACGTGTTCCGGAGGAGTCCTCATTGAAAGAATATATACTCTTTCAAGTATTTGAGAAACTTATTGCTTAAGTATTTTCATCATGGTCTAATCATGGTGTTTAATACTTTAGCCGATCTGTTTGTCTATTTCGTGTCGAAACTGTAAAAGTTTCCGATTTGTGTTTCAAAAGAAACACATAACCATAACGCGATGCCACATCCGTAAATGTCACGAAACATTCATATCCACCTCTAGCCTAGCTAGATATAGGCCCACTTACTTCACTATGAATAAGGGCTAACAGATCGGTGGCATTAACACTTTTACCAAGTAAATGTGTTTTAGGCACTTTGCCCAATAAACTAGATTCGTAGACATTATTTGAATGGAATCAAATATGTCTTAGTATACACTCTTCGAAAGTTTGGATTATGAGTCTTGTTAATTGTGTCCCAGACAACAATGCCACATTTAAGTTTCTTCTGATCAAATCAGTTTTGAGCTATTTGTTTGTCATGTTATATGTTTGAGATTTATTTATATTCAAAATATAAATACTGTTATTCACATCTAATTGTTTATCTCAATATCATCTTTATATAAAAAACTTTAGTGTTATAGAATATAAAGGTATATCAGCAACGGATTAAACCCTGATATAGAGATAATGTTCTTAGTCAAACTAGTTACATTTTAACAGTTTCCTAATTTAAGTACACACCTAAACTTAGGTATCTATGGTTAAAACAGCAACTTTCGTCCTGTTTTCAATTCGCAGATTTATCTCATCTGAAGTCAGTATCCTGCTTATAGCAGATTCTGCACATCAGTAAATATTAATGTACCACACTCAGTATCTAAAATCCAATTTTAATACTAGTAGTGAACATGTTTATGACAAACATATTTGAAGTCAGAGCCTTGCCTGTCTTCAATTCCTTCATGTCTGCTTTGTCCAAACGGCAGTCACGCTTCTACGATCCCATTTGCCACAATTTAGGCAGACATTTTGGGATATGTCTTTTATCTTCCCAGAAGATTATAATGATTTTACCTTTGCCCTTTTACATACCCCAGAAGCCTTTGGCCAAGCCTTGGCCTTCTAGAGTGTCGAAGTAAGGTGCGACTTGCACTTCTTGCCTATTGTAAATTTTAGCTGTGACTCCTTGAGTATAGTCATTAACTCTCTAAGAGTTTACTATTGCAATTTAGTACTTCTAAAATCTAAGTATAGATTTATAAAGATCCTTCAATTTCATTATCATACTTAAGGATCTAATCCTTAGTTCTGATTAAGAAATTAAGGAGTCTATTTGGTAAGTTAATGGATTAAGCACTAAAGTTATCATCAATGAATATTCCAAATATCATGTTCACTTATTTGCTTAACTCATGGCTTAGGCCTAATATGTTATTTTATCAAATAAAGTAACTTATTATCCAATACCATCCTGAAATTTTATTCCCAATTTGAAAATTAAAGTCGTTCAAAAAACATTTTCACCCAGGATTATGTTTTAAACACCAATCTTTCAATTATCTTGATTATAATAGTCCAACTATTAAATCAACGATTTTAGGTACAATTCATTATAATGATTACTATAGTCCAAATATATAATCAACTATAATTAAATTGATTAAATTCAATTATATTGATTACTATAATCCAATTATAAAATCAACTATTAATTGAATAGTTTGAATACAGTCCAACTGTTTGTTAAAACAACATTAATTATTAGTCCAACTAATAAATTAACGTTACGACAAAATATTTGATATGAGCACATATGGAAAGTTACTAAACGAATATTGCAATTTTAATACTTGCCTCCCACTATTTTTCGGCGAGCCTCTAACCCTCTATTGAGTACTCGGGAAACCTTATTTCCTTGTGGGCTAGGATCTCATTAAATAACACACAATCTTGACTTTGGCCAACAAATTGTATGATAATTAACTAGGTAGATCTCTAAGATCAATTGGATCACATCCAATTCCTAGATCCAGCAAGTCCGAAACAAATATCTTATATATGCCAATATATCCAATATATTGCCTAACCTTTTTCCTATGAATCAACTAAGCCTTGGCTTTGGCACAACAAACTTAGTGATCCCAGTTAAGCGGAACCCATTGACCATGAAAGCTTCGTAATCAATGTCGATGGACAAGAAGTGATCTTGACTTTGGCCAACAAATCACAACTTGAACAAGACACCGATATGGAACAAAGCTCTCGTGATTCAAACACATCCTCGACAGAAAAGGTCTTGACTTTGGCCAACAAACCAATGCTAGTCTTAGATCTTGAGTAAGAATCACTCAATGGAAGGAAAAACGCTTAATATTTTGTGAGGGTTTTTCTCGTGCAAATTGGCAACCAATTTATTATCTTTGTTAAGGTCTCATCATCATACACCCTTAAACATGCATTCTAAAGACATAACAAGGCACTGTGGGGACACAGGATCTGGGGCGACGCATGCTGTCTCAGGCTCGCGGCCCGGTTGGGAGTACGGAGTAGCCACGGGGGACTAAACCGGAGAATAATGGAGTCGCCACCCGGTGTGAACCGGGAAAATGAGATTTAAGGCCGCACTCACCCCTCGCAAGGGAAGACCTCAAACCGTTGGGTTCAGAATGGTCCCTTACTTATGTCACTTGTAATGAAAGAATTTGCGTAATAATTTAATCAGGCCTAAGTAACACTTATTTCCAAGAGTATCATGCTTCTAAATCCACATGCATGAAATTAATCATCACAACATACAACATCACATGGCAATCTCATGAACATATTCTCAATCATATGATATGGAAAACTAAGAACAACCTAATCATGCTTGGGTACTATCTCATGAATACATCGAATGGATAAATGCATGAATACAAATAATATGATTGACTACATAATGCAAGAGAGATCACCCAAGAGGCAATTATGCATGAAATATGATGAAACAGACTGAGTTCAGTGTGTGCGCGTTCGTGTAGCGTTCGTAAATGCGTTCGAATGGTAAACAGAAGGTTTGCGTTCGTGTAGCGTTTGATAACGCGTTCGAATGGATCCAGACCTGATGAAACAAAATGGATGCGCGTTTGAGTAGCGTTTGTAAAACACGTTCGAATGGGAAACAGAAGCTTCGCGTTCGTATAACGTTCGATAACGCGTTCGAACGGGAACAGACCTGATGCACAAAATGTGACGCAATACATACATAAAAAAACAAATAGCGAAATATGAAGCGCGGCGAAGCATCGTGGCGAAGGATTTTAACCTCTTCAATTAGAGGACCTTTCATCGCACTTAATAAGCCAATGCGCTTATCTCAATGCATATAAAAAATAAAGACAATAACCTTAGACTTCATGTACCCGATTGAACACATCTTACATTCAACCGAATATACGTTAATCAGCGCGGCAAAGCATCATGGTAAAGGATTTTAACCTCTTCAACCGAATATACTAAGCCCATGCGCTCGATCACATCATGCATACAAGAATAAAGACAATCATATCAAACTTAGTATATCTGATTGAACATATCTTATATCCAACCGAACACACATCAACCGGCACGGCAAAGCATTGTGGTAAAGGATTTTAACCCCTCTAAATATAGGACCTTTAATCGACTTACTAAGCCCATGCGCTCGATTGTATCATACATACAAAAGTAACATGCAGAATTCAAATAACGAAAAATAAATAAATCAAAGCAACATAAAACAAAAGAATGTGCCGTTTACTCAAGTGGTACGTGGAGTTGTATCCCGAGTACAGATCATACTACTGTCCATTCGGAATAGGCTATGAAATTTATGTCCTGGTTTCCATCCAATATACCACAAGAGGCGACACATTTTCCATTTCATTCAAGCCACAACATGCATCCACAAACGACTCTCATGCGAATAGAATTCAATAAACAATCAAAAGATGAATATAAACTAATGAGAAAAGTGCACTCAGGTCCAACTTTTAAATCACCTCTCGGATGTACGGTACACGATCGTCGGAAGGGTGGATGCTCCGCAAATCTTCCGGTTCACTGATCTCGTTCGTTGTCTTACTGTTTTGAGTCGTCGTTCTCCATCTTTTGCTGCTGCTTTTGACTCCGATTGCTGCCATTTTGCTACTGTTATGCTGCTGTATTTTAGTTACTGTTCTTGGGATGTTTTGGCTACTGTTTTGGGTGTGATTTTCAGTTGTGTTATGGTGTGGTTCGGGGGCTATTTTGATGAGGTAAAGGGGCTGTTCGGGATGTGTTTTGGTCAAGGCAATGAGGGTTCTTTGGTTTGTGATCTTCGGTTATTGAGAGTGAGGGAGAGTTGTGTCAATAAACTTGGGTGTTTCTTGTGTGTGTTGTGATTTTCGTGTGAGTTGTGTGTATCTTATGTGTATGAGCTAGGGGAGGCTTTTCTTGTATGAATGAGCTAGGGGAGTGCATGTCTTGGTTAGGGGTTGCTTATATAGAGAATGGCTAGGGCTACTCCTAGTCTCAAAAGGAAGGGATTTAATTTAGTGTTGAGCAAGGAAAGTCAAAGATTGAGGGGGGACAAATTTGGTTTAGATTAGGAAGTCAATATCTTTAATTTGTTATAATTGATTTTAATTAGGCATGACATCTTTTTAATTTAGTATGTGATTTTGTTTAGTTAGGAAGGAATCTTGTGTAATTGGTGGGTGAATATCTTAATTAAGGAATTAAAATATTTGATTGATTTCAATGTTTATTTTAATTTGGTATGTGATTTTTAGATTTGTTTTGATTTCACCATTTTTTAAATGTGTGTTTTAAGTGGGCTTGGGCGTGTGGGCCAAGGCTTGAGCGAATTGGGCTTAATGTGAGGCTAGCAGCAAAACCAGAATTACCGACACCGTTCGAACGCCTCCTCGAACGCGGCACGAACGTCTGCAATCTGTTTGGCGTTCGAACGTATACACGAACGCAGCACGAATGAAAACAGTGAACCTTATTTATTCTGATTTTCCCCTTCCGATGTCTGTTTTCCGTGACCTCCGTGACTTAAAAGGTAGTGTCTCCAAATGAGACTCATCATAGGGACTTATATGCAAAAATGCAGTGCCTACAATCGCCCCCACTTTGATGGGACTTGTGTAATGTGTAACAGTGAAAATCCTATCAAAGTTATGCAATGCATTTTCACTTACCTGGCTTGCCAGCTGCCACTTGACTTACCATGTGTTGAGTTGAGTTGATTTGTGGTGAGGTGCTGCGACCCCTGTATCATTCCCGAACCGTTCTCCATTTTTAGAGCGCCATTTTCGGCATTTTTTGTGTGTGTGCTCAATTTTGGAGCGCCATTTCCGGCATATGCTGTGTGTATTCCATTTTGGAACGCCATTTTCGGCATCTGTTGTGAGTGCTCCATTTTGGAGTGCCATTTTCGGTGTCTGTTGTGAATGCTCCATTTTGGAGTGCCATTTTCGGCGTCTGCTTTGTGTGCTCCATTTTGGGGTGCCATTTTCGGCATCTGTTGGTGTAGCGGTCTATTTCCGAACCATGTTGTGCGAGAATGTGGCTCATTTTTGAACTGTTATTTGATGAGATGGTCTTTGCCGCTACAAACCTGCGAACACAAAACAAACATTGCATGTAGGGATATGTATGCATGTATGCATGTATATGTATCATATTCCGATGGGTTAGGCCTTCCTTGGTCCATTTCTGAACCGTGCTCCATTTTCAGAGTGTCATTTTCGGCGAGATGAAATGATGGTCCATTTCGAACCGTGCTCCATTTTCGGAGTGCCCTTTTCGGCGAGATGTGATAATGGTCCATTTCCGAACCGTGCTCCATTTTCGGAGTGCCATTTTCGGCGAGATGAGATGATGGTCCATTTCGAACCGTGCTCCATTTTCGGAGTGTCATTTTCGGTGAGATGTGATAATGGTCCATTTCTGAACCGTTGCTTCATTTTTAGAGTGCCATTTTCGGCAAGTGATGAGATTATGGTCCATTTTAGAACTGTGCTCCATTTTTGGAGCGCCATTTTCGGCATCTGATGTATGTGCCCCATTTGTGGAGTGCCATTTTCGGCATCTGTTGTGAGTGCTCCATTTTGGAGCGCCATTTTCGGCGTCTGATATATATTGCATGGAGTGGATGTTGTGCCGTACCTGGCATGCTAAACCTCATACCCGAAGTGTCGCAGTTACGTCTCCGTACCTAGAGTGTCGTAGTGATATCTTTATACCCGGAGTACCGTACATGGCGTGCTAAACCTCGTACCCAAGGCGTCGCTGTAATATCTCCATACCCGGAGTGCCGTACCTGGCGTGCTAAACCTCATACCCGGAGGCGTCGTATTAATATCTCCATACCGAGAGTGCCGTACCTGGCTTACTAAACCTCATACCCAAGGCATCGCAGTAATATCTCCATAACCGGAGTGCCGTACCTGGCGTGCTAAACCTCATACCCAAGGCGTCGCAGTAATATCTCCATACCCGGAGTGCCGTACCCAGCAAAATTGATTTGATGTTAATGTGGGCCTCGCCCCCAAAGTGCCATACCCGGCTAGAGTGATGATGATAAGGATGTGGGGCTCGCCCCAGAGTGCCATACCCGGCCAGATTGATGTTGATAAGGATGTGGGGCTCACCCTCAGAGTGCCATACCCTGCCAGACTGATGCTGATAAGGATGTGGGCCTCGCCCCCAGAGTGCCATACCCGGCCAGACTGATGCAGATAAGGATGTGGGCCTCGCCCCTAGAGTGCCCTACCCGGCCAGACTGATGCTAATAAGGATGTGGGCCTCGCCCCCAACTGATACTGATATGGGCTTCGCCCCCCAGATTGATGCTGATGTGGGCATTGCCCTCAAACTGATGTGGGCCCTGCCCCCAAGCTGATACTAATGTGGGCCTCAGCCCTAAACTGATATTGATGTGGGCCTCGGCTATAAGCTGATATTGATGTGGGCCTCAGCCCTAAACTGATATTGATGTGGGCCTCGGCACTAAACTGATGCTGATGCGGGCCTCGCCTCAAGCTGATACTGATGTGGGCCTCGGCCCTGACTGATACTGATATGGGCCTCAGCCCCAGACTGATACTGATGAGGTGGTCCATTCTCGAACCAAGTTGAGGAGAGGTGGTCCATTCTCGGACCGTTTCGATGAGAGGTGGTCCATTCTCGAACCGTTACTGTGATGCGGTCCATTCCCGAACCTTGCTCCATTCTTGGAGTGCCATTCCCGGTTTGTTCATTCTCGAACTATGTTTCCATTCTTCGAGTGCCATTCCTGGCTTATTCATTCTCGAACTGTGTTTCCATTCTTGGAGTGCCATTCCCGGCTTGTTCATTCTCGAACTGTGTTTCCATTCTTGGAGTGCCATTCTTGGCTTGTTCATTCTTGAACTGTGTTTCCATTATTGGTGTGCCATTCTTGGCTTCACTGATTCTGATAATGATATGTGCCTCGCCCCCAGAGTGTCATATCCGGCAAAACTGATGTTGATAATGATGTGGGCCTCACCCCAAACTGGTACTGATGTGGGCTTCGCCCCCAAACTGGTACTGATGTGGGTTTCGCCCCCCAAACTGGTACTGATGTGGGCTTCACCCATAGATTGATGCTGTTGTGGGCATTGCCCTCAAACTGATGTGGGCCTCGCCCCAACACTGTTACTGATGTGGGCCTCGCCCCAAACTAGTACTGATATGGGGCTCGCCCCCAGACTGATACTGCTGATATGGGCCTCGCCCCCAGACTGATACTGATGTGGGTCTCACCCCCAACTGATACTGATATGGGCCTCACCCCAGCTGTTACTGATGTGGGCCTCGGCCCTGTGATTCATTCCTGAAGACTGCTGACATTGTACTGTTGCTGCTTCTAGTTGGCTTGTATTTGACGCTTTCTCTTTTTTTTTCTCTGAAACCTGTTATTACAAAACAGAACAAACACGAAAAGGAATGCAGGATACGTTACGTGTATGCATGCATGCATGAATGAGTTTCCTATCCCGTTGGGTTAGGTCTTCTACAGGTACTCTTGGTGGCTGCTTGGTCTTTTGACAAGTCTGTCCTCTTCCCTAACCAATGGATATCTATGATGGCTTTCAAGACAAAATGGGGTTAACATGGTGCATGTATGCATGAGGCGCATGTGATGCAAGAAATATATCAACTCATTAAAATTTTCACACAAATCGGCCCACCATCATTTTAGAAGCTTTTGGGCTAACTGTCATAGGAGTGAACTCTTCCCAGTTTAAATGGCCCAACGAGTTCATATCTCATGGCAACGAGCCCAATTAAATCCAAATGGTAATGTTCCGAACACAAGCACAAAGTGGCCCATCAATATTTAGAAGCCTTTGGCCCAATCGTCATAGGATACGTTCTTGTCCCAGTTTAAATGGCCCAACAAGCTCATATCTCATGACAAATGGTCCAAATGGATCCAAACGATGATGTTCCCAAACACAAGCATAAAAGAAAGATGATGCAAACATAAAACAATGATTTCTACAGAATGGCCCATCAACATTTCAGAAGCTTTGGGCCTAATGGTCATAATGTACGAACTCGCCCCACTTTAATTGGCCCAGCAAGTCCGCATTTCTGACAATGGTCCAACTGCATCCAAATGAGGATGGTCCACAAGCACATACTCAAGGAAATAATTGTTACTTTAACCATACAACCCCGGTCTATGGGTGGGTTCACAAGAGTGTAGAAAAAGGCTCTCATCGGCGAATGATGGCCCACAACTAGGTCTCCCCAATCCAGGGTTCGAGCGACCAAGTGAGCGCACCCTTTTTTATACACTAAAGTACGTGCCAATAAGCTATGGTGTGTGACTGACTGTCAAATGGATTTCCCGTTGCAGATTCCCTAGAGGGAGGGTGGAGCGAGGCTCTCTTAAGTACCCTATCCTCTTAGGGTCTTATCCCTTGGTGACAGGAATAAACAATGAGTCCTCCAAATTAGTCCATCACAATAGGCTAAGGGTAGATGGCCATATAGGTGCCTTCACAACTTTTCCTTCTAGGAAGGTAGTGAATGAAGAAAGACACCAAACCATTATCTAGCCTCAAGATGCCCTTGATTAAACCCTCATTTTATCCACTATAGACATGGTCAATTAGAACATAAATCCAAACATTACAAGACAATATTTCGGGGCCGATTCTCTATCACCAGTGGAGTCACCAGACTGTGGGGACACATGATCTGGGGCGACGCATGCTGTCCCGGGCTCGCGGCCCGGTTGGGAGTACGAAGAAGCCACGTGGGACTAAACCGAAGAATAATGGAGTCGCCACCCGGTGTGAACCGGGAAAATGAGATTTAAGGCCGCACTCACCCCTCGCAATGGAAGACCTCAAACCGTTGGATTCAGAATGGTCCCTTACTTATGTCACTTGTAATGAAAGGATTTGCGTAATAATTTAATCAGGCCTAAGTAACACTTATTTCCAAGAGTATCATGCTTCTAAATCCACATGCATGAAATTAATCATCACAACATACAACATCACATGGCAATCTCATGAACATATTCTCAATCATATGATATGGAAAACTAAGAACAACCTAATCATGCTTGGGTACTATCTCATGAATACATCGAATGGATAAATGCAGGAATACAAATAATATGATTGACTACATAATGCAAGAGAGATCACCCAAGAGGGAATTATGCATGAAATATGATAAGACAGACTCAGTTCAGTGTGCGCGCGTTCGTGTAGCATTCGTAAATGCATTCGAACGGTAAACAAAAGGTTCGCGTTCGTGTAGCGTTTGATAACGCGTTCGAACGGATCCAGAACTGATGAAACAAAATGCATGCGCGTTCGAGTAGCGTTTGTAAAATGCGTTCGAACGGGAAATAGAAGGTTTGCGTTCGTATAGCGTTCGATAACGCGTTCGAACGGGAACCGACCTGATGCACAAAATGTGACGTAATACATACATAAAAAAGCAAATAGCGAAATACGAAGCGCGGCGAAGCATCGTGGCGAAGGATTTTAACCTCTTCAATTAGAGGACCTTTCATCGCACTTACTAAGCCCATGCGTTTATCTCAATCCATATAAAAAATAAAGACAATAACCTTAGACTTCATGTACCCGATTGAACACATCTTACATTCAACCGAATATACGTTAATCGGTGCGAAAAAGCATCATGGTAAAGGATTTTAACCTCTTCAACCGAATATACTAAGCCCATGCGCTCGATCACATCTGCATACAAGAATAAAGACAATCATATCAAACTTAGTATATCCGATTGAACATATCTTATATCCAACCGAACACACATCAACCGGCGCGGCAAAGCATTGTGGTAAAGGATTTTAACCCCTCCAAATAGGGGACCTTTAATCGCACTTACTAAGCCCATGCGCTCGATTATATCATACATACAAAAGTAACATACAGAATTCAAATAACGAAAAATAAATAAATCAAAGCAACATAAAACAAAAGAATGTTCTATTAACTCAAGTGGTATGTGGAGTTGTATCCCAAGTACAGATCATACTACCGTCCATTCGGAATCGGCTATGAAATTTATGTCCGGGTTTCCATCCTATATACTACAAGAGGCGACACATTTTTCATTTCATTCAAGCCACAACATGCATCCACAAACGACTCTCATGCGAATAGAATTCAATAAACAATCAAAAGATGAATGTAAACTAATGAGAAAAGTGCCATCAGGTCTAACCTTTTAAATCACCTCTCGGATGTACGGTACACGATCATCGGAAGGGTGGATGCTCCGTAACTCTTCCGGTTCACTGGTTCACTGCTCTCGTTCGTTGTCTTACAGTTTGGAGTCGTCGTTCTCTGTCTTTTGCTACTGCTTTTGACTCTGATTCGCTGCCGTTTTGCTACTGATCTGCTGGTGTATTTTAGTTACTGTTCTTGGGATGTTATGGGTACTGTTTTGGGTGTGATTTTCGGTGGTGTTATGGTATGGTTCGGGGGCTGTTTTGATGAGGTAAAGGGGCACTTCGGGATGTGTTTTGGTCAAAGCAATGAGGGTTCTTTGGTTTGTGATCTTCGGTTATTGAGAGTGAGGGAAAGTTGTGTCAATAAGCTTGGGTGTTTCTTGTGTGTGTTGTGATTTTCGTGTGAGTTGTGTGTATCTTATGTGTATGAGCTAGGGGAGGCTTTTCTTGTATGACTGAGCTAGGGGAGTGCATGTCTTGGTTATGGGTTGTTTAAATAGAGAATGGCTAGGGCTACTTCTTGTCTCACAAGGAAGGGATTTGATTTAGTGTTGAGCAAGGAAAGTCAAAGATTGATGGGGGACAAATTTGGTTTAGATTAAGAAGTCAATATCTTTAATTTGTTATAATTGATTTTAATTAGGCATGACATCTTTTTAATTTAGTATGTGATTTTGTTTAGTTAGGAAGGAATCTTGTGTAATTGGTTGGTGAATATCTTAATTAAGGAATTAAAATATTTGATTGAACTCAATGTTTATTTTAATTTGGTATGTGATTTTTAGATTTGTTTTGATTTCACCATGTGTTAAATGTGTGTTTTAAGTGGGCTTGGGCGTGTGGGCCAAGGCTTGAGCGAATTGGGCTTAATGTGAGGCTAGCAGCAAAACCAGAATTACCGACACTGTTCGAACGCGGCACGAACGCCCGCAATCCGTTTGGCGTTCGAATGTATAGACGAACGCAGCACGAACGAAAACTGTGAACCTTGTTTATTCTGAATTTCCCCTTCCGATGTCCGTTTTCCGAGACCTCCGTGACTTAAAAAGTAGTGTCTCCAAATGAGACTCATCATAAGGACTTATATGCAAAAATACAGTGCCTACAGGCGCATATAAATAAATAATAATGATATGCGGATGGATTCCTTACACATTGATCCTAGATCAAATCTCTCACTTTCCTCTCTCCCACTAGCACAAGTATTACTTCTACCCGTTACATAACACTTCTAAAGAAACCTCATTTACACGCAGGTCCAATTAATAAATTATAAATTTATTACAATAGGCACAATACCTTGTGGTATATCAACTAGTATCCAAACTTAGTTGATATATATGGAATCCATTTCATATATCATGGCACTTTGCCATAAAATGGAGTCGATACCTTATATCACTTCCTCATACGTAGTCAATTGGTATTCCTCAATAAGATTGACATTTTTATGAGGTAAGATCAGAAACTCATACCCAAGGTGTTTTCTGACTCTCTCCGACTTACGCGGTTCTTGTGTATTCGATGATTATTCGTATAGTTTCATCATTGATGAACTATTTTTGTTCCATTAACATTTGGTGCCTGGAATAGTATTACTCTGATTTTCATCGAGTTTTATTTTCCTCCCACTTACCACTGCATATAGGTATTCCTCTTAGGAAAACCGCATGGTGAGCAACAATTACATGGTCCTTTTATGAGTTGTATAAGTACTATACTTTGGTATCCCTAGGATAACCTACAACTTGGCACTTATCTGATTTGGGTTCTGGTTTGGTATCATCCAAACATATGCCTAGCATAGCCAAATCTTCAGGAATGAGAAACCCGGTTTCTTTACTGTTCATATCTAATATGACGTCTGTCAAACAGATTTTTATGGAACCTTATTCCAAATAAGTTTTGCACTGTTAATGTGTATCTGTTGAAGGAAATGGTAGCTCAGAGCGACTCATGATTAACCTTATCATGTCAAACAAAATTCGGTTTCTCCGTTCGGACACACCGTCAAACTGACGTGTTCCCGGAGGAGTCCTCATTGAAAGAATATTATACTCTTTCAAGTATTTGAGAAACTTATTGCTTAAGTATTTTCATCATGGTCTAATCATGGTGTTTAATACTTTAGCCGATCTGTTTGTCTATTTCGTGTCGAAACTGTAAAAGTTTCCGATTTGTGTTTCAAAAGAGACACATAACCATAACGCGATGCCACATCCGTAAATGTCACGAAACATTCATATCCACCTCTAGCCTAGCTAGATATAGGCCCACTTACTTCACTATGAATAAGGGCTAACAGATCGGTGGCATTAACACTTTTACCAAGTAAATAGTGTTTTAGGCACTTTGCCCAATAAACTAGATTCGTAGACATTATTTGAATGGAATCAAATATGTCCTAGTATACACTCTTCGAAAGTTTGGATTTATGAGTCTTGTTT
>SKCR01030947.1:0-31281 GCA_019454045.1 Zanthoxylum bungeanum
ATAGACACGCAGACATACTACCAATGGGATTCCGCGGGGTCTATCCAGAGCGAAGCTGTTTTCCGTACCATCGGTAAAACACAACCCCTATTGCACTTGCATAAGTATCCAATACTTAAATATATGAGAACTATGCTGTTGTGGCCCTCACAACGGGCACAAGCGCAATACTAGTCTATTCCGCATTATCGATGTCCGATCTCGATAATACTCCGACTAGGGATATTTAATGATTAAACTTTTATAGATTGATACTGTCTCATATCATCTCAATCCAGTGTTAATCATATGGACTTTCGCCATTTATAGTCAAAGTAAATAATATTACAAAACGGCAAAAGGCAATTTCATTATCACATAGTTAATTTTGTACAATAATACCATATCATTTACAAACAGTGACGCTATGGGACATAATGTCTAACACTATTATCATATGTGTATTCTCTATGCTTTGATAAAAACAGACAATCTGACTATTATCAAAATTAGAAAACATAGATTTTGGAAAGCATATCTGAGTCTACAATAGGCTTTATAAGCTAGTATATCAAACTGTGATCTTAGCAGAATACAAACTCCAGGTCCATTCTAAAATGAACTCTTCAAGCAAAGAAATCACAATGGATCTCCTCTTCGAAGAAACCATTCAGGAACGCCATTTTGTATTCCTAGCTAAAATACGTAGTTTAATATTAACATTAACCAACAGATCCTTAATTGTTCAATTAGTGTGATTAGAGACAAGTTTCCTCAGAATCTACAATAGATTTCTGAGAATAACATTTCTCAATGTCATACTATAAAGGTCAAAACTTTAATAAGCTCATTTTGCTTTTGATGCGCAAACAATTTGTACATTTTATGAATGATTCATAACGAAAGCTTAATCAAGTTCCAAACTAGATTTTAGTAAGTTATGAACAATCTTAGATCTATGGTTTAATGCTAACTTCCAAAACCGATATCAAATATCGCTCCCACTATAAGTTATAGGATAATTTTCTTCGATAAGAAAACAACAGAACCATTAAGTTTCAAATACTTCGCAAATGATTCTGACATCCTATTGGACTTATATGGAAGCTGTCTAAGGGTCTTTTCATCTTATTAATTACGCAGTTCCATTTATAGTTTATCACTCTCACATTTGACTTCAATAAGTCAAGTCTTTTCTATAATGTTCAACATCTGATATTACACACCAAGTAATAAAATAATTTTATTACTCGGGATCATAGAAAAGATATTTTATCAAATAGAATTCAATATTCTATTAAATAGAATAAATGCGAAACTTTTACTTGTACCTTCGAGGCGCAAGTACTTTCAATTATATAACCATTATACAAAAGAAAAATTCAAATCTCAAACTTTTCAAGATTCAATTTTTCTACCTATAAATATCACATATATATAACTGTAGAAACTAATGGAACATTAATTAAAATGATGAATTAATGTTACTTGAGCATATCCCCAAGAGTATTGAAACTAATTCGGTAACACCGAATATCAAACAAAATCAAATCATAGAAGATTTGATTTCTCCCCACTGACCAATTCTATCACGATGGAATCGTAGAAGAATAATATTGAGGAAGAATCGCATTCATTAAATAACCTTAGAACTAATCGTCGTAAATTTATATGTTTGATCATATCAAACATCTTTGAATAATTCAAAGACTCATGATGAATTTTAAAGATATAGTTTTCAAAACTTCAAATTCAATATCTTTGAACCAGTCAAAATATTCTATTCGCGTTTCATCATAAATATATTGAAAGTTCCCGAACCATTCAAGACGTTCAATATGTATTCTATTAGAAATATGTAACTAAGTCATGACAACTCATTAACAAAGTTACGAAGTAATGAAAACTATCCAAGGCAATTTATAATTCATTAAACTACATACATCCAATGTATTAGTTTAATAAATCTGTGGTCCAAGAGGTTCTGAGATAACCATTGTTTGGTGGCTTGCATCATGGGAATATCATTCCCGATGATTAATATGTCATCGACATATAATACAAGAAATATAACAGCACTCCCACTACTTTTCCTGTAAACACAAGGCTCGTCTATATTTTTTATGAAGTTAAATTCTTTGATTGTCTCATCAAATCATATATTCCAACTTCTGAAGGCTTGCTTGAGTCCATAAATGGATCGTTTAAGCTTGCATACTTTATTATGATCATCCTTAGATGAAAACCCCTCAGGTTGTGTCATATAGACTTCCTCTACGAGGTTCCCATTAGGGAAAGCTGTTTTGACATCCATCTGCCAAATCTCACAATCAAAGTGTGCAGCTAGTGCCAGTAAAATTCGAATGGACTTTATCATTGCAACATGCGAGAAGATTTTTTCATAGTCAATTCATTGGATTTGTCTATAACCTTTCACCACCAACCTAGCCTTATAGGTTTGGATGTTGCCTTCTGCATCAGTTTTACGCTTGTAAATCCATTTGCAGCCTATTGGTTTTATCCCTTCAGGTGCATCCACCAAGTCCCATACTTGATTCTGATACATAAAGTCTATTTCGGATTTCATGGCCTCAAGCCACTTAACTGAATCAATGTCACGCATTACGTCGTCATAACTGGTGGGATCGTCATTATCAATGACCTGATCATATTCCTTATCAATATGGAAACCATATCTTTCAGGCTCATATCTTTCACTACCAGTCCTTCTAAGTTCATAACCTTGTGGTTGTTCCGTCGCTGCCCTTTTGAGGGGCCTGGGGTTTAGTTCTATGTTAGTTTGTTCTTCTCGTACCTCATCGAGGTCAAATCTACTCCCACTATATTTCTTGAGAAAGAATTTATTCTCTAGAAATTTAGCATTTCGTTAGACAAATGTTCTTTGTTCATTTGGGACGTAGAACATGTATGCTCTTGAGTTCAAGGCATATCCTACAAACTTACATTTAACTGCCCAATAATCCAATTTTTTAGTTTGTGTGAGCTTAACATATGCGTCACATCCCCAAACTCTTAGATAACTAAGACTAGGACGTTTCCCAGACCATAACTCATATGGTGTTTGACTAACAGTCTTGGAAGGAACTTGGTTTAGTAGTAGTGTTGCAGTTTCTAAAGCAATACCCCAAAATGAAAGAGGTAGATCTGTGTCTGGCATCATTGATCGGACCATATCTAATAATGTCTTATTTCTCTTATCGGAGACCCCATTATGCTGTGGAAATCCCAGAGGAGTCCACTGGGAAACAATGTCATTTTCTCTTAAGTAATCTTGAAATGCGTCGCTTAAGTATTCACCACCACGGTCAGAACTAGTGACTTAATACTTTTATTAAGCTGGTTTTCTACTTCAGCTTTGAAGTCTTTGAATTTCTCAAAGGCTTCAGATTTATAACGCATAAGGTACACATACCCATATCGCGAGTGATCATCGATAAATGTAATGAAGTAGGAGAATCCACCTCTAGCGGTGACTGACATTGGTCCGCATACATCAGAGTGTATGAGTTCTAATGTCTCCGCTGCACGCTATCATTTACCTTTGAAGGGTCATTTGGTCATTTTACCAAGTAAACAAGACTCACAAGTTCCATAAGGTTCATATTTGAAGGGTCTGAAATACCCATACTTATGTAGCTTAGTTAATCTTGTTTCATTGATATGACCTAAGCGACTGTGCCATAGAAGTGATTCATTGAGATTATTCGAGTTAACATTGTATATGTTAGAGGTTGAACATTCTTTGTTAGTTTGTAAGAAATAGATACCATTATTCAAAATACCATCTCCAAACGAACGGATCTTCGCTAGTAGCCTATGAGATCGGCTACCCCACTTAAGGGCGGATCATATCATCATGCTAGTCTCTCCGCTTTTTGAATGCCCAGATTATTCACAAAACTATGACTAGGAACGTTTGAGAGTAATGATTCTCATAAGGCGTGGAAGCCATCATCTTATTACTCCAAGGGCTTTATTACAGTGTTTGATGATTCATATAATTTATGTAAGACACGTATAATAAAGATTTCCATTTTATTAACTATTTCAAATATTGCAAATACATGTACATATAGCCCATCCACAAGTTGGGTATAGGGCATATCCCTAATAATCTCCCACTTGCACTATAGCCAACTAGTATGAATCTGGACACCATACTCTTGGGTGTGCCTATCATGCTTTTGTTGAGTCAGCCCTTTAGTCAGAGAATCTGCAAGATTATCTTCTATGGGTATTTTCTCTATAATATCTTCTTTTCTCTCAACAATCTCCCTTATGGGATGAAATCGCCTGAGTAATCACCTGAGTACATGCTTGGATTTCTGGTGGGACCTTGATGAAATCACTCGAGGACTAGCAAAATGTTAGGTTTGGGGGTGTGATGAGTGGTAAATAAACACTATCTCCAACTCCTTTTACTTAATATTTTGTATAGTTTCTTGCGTTTTGTGAATATTTTGATGTGTTTTGTTCTATTTTGTTGATAAATAAAGTTTCAGGACTTTCTGGAATCAAATCAGGGCCAAAACAGGGACAAATGGACAAAAAGACCAAAATTGTAATTTGGGCGTCGCGACGGCTAACGTGCGTCGGGTATTGCTAATGTGCGTCGAACACGTGTCATCATCAGAGAAGTTTGTCTTGCTAACATGCACCTACCACGTGTCAACATCACAGCAAATCATGCTAACGTGCGCCAGACACGTGTCATCATCACATGCTACCGACAATCATCATCGCCATATTAGCGCCACATCAGCACATACGTCATCAATGACGTCAGCACAATAATTCAATGGTCGCCACGTCAGCATAATTATTGAGATAATCATTCAGCCTGCCACGTGTCACCATCTCCGGAAGCCGCGCAACACGTTTCCTTCATCAACAGCGCGTCGCGACGCGTGGAGGAAAAATTTGTCTATAAATAGAGGCCGAATTTCAGATTTCAATTCATACCTTCTTCTATATAATTCCTTAAGAATACTTAGAAGATTGTATCTTGTTTGTTTATTTTCAGTTCAGTAATTAATTTTATTTACTTTTATACAATAGTATGTTCCTTTCTTTACTTTTCATTTTTTACTTTTCAGTAATGAGGAGGTAACTCCCCCCTGCTGGGGTAAAAGGGAAAGCTTTTATCACTAATATTTAGATTAATCTCCCTTAATTATAATATATAAACTAGTTAAAACCTGACTTCATGAGGATATCGCATGATTGGTCGGTTGGTAATTATTGAAATTAGTTTTAACCTGACTTAATGAGGATACCGCTTGATTGGTAATTAATTATTAATTTGACTTAATCAGGATACCACCTATATGGATGGTTGGTAATATCATGCAAAGTTAATATATTATATTAAGGGAGATATCTAAAATAGTAGTAATAAAAGTGAATCCTTTAACCCCAACATTTTCTTTTATTGTACTTTTACATTTTTAATTTCCAGCATTTACTTTCCAGCATTTACTTTATTTAATTTCAGTATTTAGTTTATGTCTTTTATTTTATTTAAGCTTTTACTAGCCTTAGATATGTGTCGTAACTAAGTCAGTTATCTTGGGTTGTGATGAATTCCAATATCACCGGTTTATAAGGGGTTATTTTATAGTTTAGGTAATATAAAGGTTTACTTATTAAGTTTTAAGCTTAATGCTTCTTGTTAACTGGCCACTAATAAGATTGATTTGGTAAACTTAAAATAAACTTGACAAATGAATTTTAGGTTTCAGCCTTAGACTTAATAGCCCACGATCTTCCTTGAGGATAGATAACCCTTTAATAGATTTCCTTACAAGATAGACATATACATGTCGGGCGGGGGTAGCCACAATTGGAACTTAATCTTAATGAATTCAGGTAACTTGGTTGACATAGACATATGATTAATTGGGTTACATTGGGTATTTGCATATGACCATCGACAGAGACTTTTGAAGAATTTCGTGTTCCAGGTTAGTAAACTAATATATTATACAAACGTAAAATAACCACTTCATCTTTAAAAAGATATTGGAATAATTCACAACCTTGGATAGGTTATTAATATTGAATTTTCCTCAATCTACTTTCGCGCTATTTCTTTTACTTGTTTTAATTTTAAAGTCACCATTCAATCAAACAATCAATCCATTAGATACTTGTAAAAATTTGGCTTCATAAATTAATAGCTTAGGTTTTAAGTTCTCGTGGGATCGATATTTTTTATACTACTTGAACGATATGTGTGCTTGTGTTATACGCGTGTGATTATGCACCGGTCAGCTAACACCCTATGTGCTGAAAACATAAGTCTGAAAATAAATAATTAGCAATCAATTTGAGAAAATGGTCCACTCACAGATTTTGAATCTGGCTGGCACTTCTTTCCTTTGTCGAAGAAAATTATGGTTCTTGTGGAAAAGTTATTTCGACCTGTATCTGAGTACGGTTAGCATATTTAATTGAAAATCTACTCATGATCATGGATTAGGTGAATGTACATGCGTGTCGGAGGTGCCTTCTAACTTCCTAAGATGAATATGAAATGAAACTATTTCTGTTATGCATCGCAACGTCGGGTTAGGAGCTTTGCGACGTCCAAACTAGCAGACTCAGTCAGAGAGCATTTCATGTTCTGCATCACGACGCCAGGTGCTGAGTGTCGCTACTTCTACACGACCAACCCGAGGCTTCATATGACCTAACCAAGGCTTTCACATAACCGACTCGAGATAAACACACTAACGACCCGAGGTATATGGTATCTTCATGCACAGTATGGCTCCCACACGCACTGACCCAAGTCATCCTTAATACCGACCCGAGTCCTCCACACGACCGACTCGAGTCCTCCATACGACCGACCCAAGTCTTCCACACCACGGACCCGAGTCTTCTACATGATCGACCCGAGTCCTCCACACCATCGACCCGAGTCTTCCACACCACCAACACGAGGCTTCTACATGACTGACCAATGATATAGGGCATTCACATATTCCGCGTTGCGATGCTAGCGTGTATGCGTCGCGACACTAGCCCGATTTCAGGGCCAAATACCAGCTCTCCATCGTTACTGCTCAAGGTAACTACAACACCCCCAACACATTCATACACACAAATGACTTCATTTAATGCTAATACTATCATGATACTCTCTTAAAATACGTGCTAACGGTATTCTTAATTCCAAATGAACAAATCTAAACTCTGAGGTATATAGGGTGCCAATTTGGGGCTTCCATATTTCAAGCTTAAAACTAAAATTAGAAGAGGGAAAGAAGATAAAGAACTTACTTTGCATGAGATGTTCTTGGAATCATCACTTGTTGCATTTAAATTAGCTTGTGGAAGAAGAAGAAAATTTAGAGAATCTTTCATAGGTTGCTCACATTTTTTGGCTTTAGAGGAAGATGAATGAATAGTGTTCTATTTATAGATAAAAAAAGGTTGTTTTCTAATGAATTGGGTGGCAAGGATTGTGCCACATCACCAGGATCTAGGCTATTCTCGAATTTCATTGTAGAAGTCAAGGCAATCTCAATTTTTGACTTGTTTCTGATTCTTATTTGGAATAATGTCTAACATGAAAGTTGTAGGTCCCGGTCTTAGCTTTCGGATGATATAAAATGTATAAAAATCGGATATCATGTGAAAATGTTATACTGATGAGTGGTAATTATATCACTATTTCTCACTCTTTTAACTTAATATTTTGTATTGTTTCATGAGTTTTGTGAATATTTTGATGTGTTTTGTGTTATTTTGTAGATAAATAAAGTTTCAGGACATTCTGGAGGTGATTTGGGGCCAAAACAGTGAAAACGAACATAAAATGGCAAAATGGTCATTTGGCGTGTCGCGACGCGCAGCCTGTGTCGCGACACCTAATGTGCGATGCACCATGCTAACATGCGCCGGGGATACATGTCGGAATCTGAGAAGTTTAACTTTTCTAACGTGCGCCAGACTTTGCTAATGTGCGCCGCGCCACGTTTCAACATCACAGTCGATCTGCTAACGTGTGATGTGCCACGTGTCATCATCATGTGGTGGCGACAATCGCCATCGCCACATGTCGACACGTGTCATCCTGTATGTCAGCCACATCATCATCCACTTCAACAGAAGACCGAGTCAACATGCCACGTCATCGCCATGTCAACATCAGCCAATCACAGCGTGCCATGTGTCATCATTCTATGGTGCCGACAGTCAATATCGCCACGTGTCTCCACGTCAGCGCCACATCATCGCCATGTCAGCATAATCATTGAGTTGCCAGTCGCCTTGCCACGTGTCACCTTTTCACCTTATCTGCAATCGCCACGTGTCAGATAAGAATTTGAAACCAGCCAATCACGCATTGACATGTCATCGCGTAGCGACGCAAGAACAAACTTGGCGTCGCCACGCGGGGAGCTTATTGAGGCCTATAAATAAAGCTCGAAATTTTAGTTTCAGATGTACCTTCCTCTCTGAATTCTCTGATGTAAATATGGAGTTTTCTATCTAGTTTCTTTTAATTTCAGTTTTGTAATTAAATTTTAATTACGTTCTGTAATAATAGTAATTTACTTTCTTTACTTTTACAGTTCTTACTATTCAACATGAGGAGGTAACTTCCCCCTGCTAGGGTGAAAGGTAATTTTTTTACTATTGCTATTTGGATTAATCTCCCTTAAATATAATATATTCACTATTTAAAATATTGACTTAATGAGGATACCGCTATATTGGTCGGTTGGTAATTCATTTTAATCTGGTTTAAACCTGACTAAGCAAGGATACCGCCAGATTTGTCGGTTGGTAATTAAATTTTCTTACCGCCTATATGGCAGGTTTATTTTGGTTCCGCCTTTATGGATGGTTGGACTTAATTTGACTTAATCAGGTTACAGCCTATATGGCTGGTTGGTAAAATAATCACAAGTTAATATATTATATTAAGGGAGATATCTAAATAGTAAATAGTAAAAGTTGATCATTTTACCTTAGCATTTTATTTTATTGTAATTTACTTTTTAGCTTTTACTTTGCCGCAATTACTTTTCAGCATTTTTACTTTATGTCTTTTACTTTTAAGTTTTTACTAGCCCTAGTTATATGTTGTAACTAAGTTAGTTATCTGGGGTTGTGATGAATTCTAATATCACCGGTTTATAAGGGGTTATTTTATAGTTTGGGTAATTTAAAGGTTTACTTATTAAGTCTTAAGCTTAATGCGTCTTGTTAATTGGCCACTAATAAGATTGATCTGGTAAATCTAAAATAAACGTGACAAAGGAATTTTAGGTTTCAGCCTTAGACTTAATAGCCCACGATCTTCCTTGAGGATATATAACCCTTTAATATATTTCCTTACATGATAGACATATACCTGTCGGGCGGGGGTAGCCATAATTGGAACTTAAACTTAATGAATCCAGGTAATTTGGTTGATATATATATATGGTTCAATTGGGTTATACTGGGTATTTACGTCTGACAATCGACAGAGGCTTTCGCATAATTTAGTGTTCCAGGTTAGTAAATCGATTTATTACACAAACATGAAATAACCACTTCATCTTTTTAAAGATATTAGAAAGATTCACAACCCTAGATAGTTTCCTAATATTGAATTTTCTTAAACCTACTATCGTGCAATTTTATTTACTTGTTTTTAAATTTAGAATCATCACCATTTCAAATCGATCAAACAACCTGTTAGATACTAGTAATCATTTGACCTCATAAAATTAATAGATTAGGTATTCAGTCCTCGTGGGATCGATACTTTTTATACTACTTGAATGATACGTGCGCTTGCGTTATACGCGTGTGTGTTAGCACCGATCAAGTTTTTGGCGCCGTTATCGTGGACTTATTTATCTTTCACTATTAGTTTTGGGGTTAGATACGTTACTTGTATCTAATTTCTTTTTACTTATCGTTTTTGTTTTCTTGTGTATCAGGTTCTCAGAAACTACATAAGAAGAACCAGAAGCTTTGAACTACGACCGCTTGACCCAGAAATTGAAAGAACCATCAGACAGTTGAGAATGGAAAGGCGAGAAGGCCAAGAAGCAATCATTAATATGGAACCTGAACCTTTGAATGTTGTACCACCGATTCATATTCGAGACAGAACCATTCCGGTGGTTGACAGACTCATTTCTTGTATTGTACTTCCTCTCTTACCAGCAAATGCGGGTGACATCAAAACATGCATCCAGATGATTCAGCAGTTAGTACAGTTTGGGGGAAATGCAACTGATGATCCTAATGCCCACATCAGCAACTTCCTGGAAGTTTGCGGTACTTTCAATTACAACCGAGCAGTTGAAGAAGCAATGAGACTGCGGGTTTTTCCATATTCCTTGAAAGACAGAGCTAAAGCTTGGCTACATTCGTTACAAGCAGGTTTCATCACAACTTGGAACAACACTCTAGCCACCAAATTCCTTGCAAAGTATTTCCACCAGTCAGAACTGCAAAGTTGAGGAATGACATCACATCCTTCATGCAACAAGATTCAGAATCCATTTGCGAAGCTTGGGAAAGATTCAAAGATTTACTCCGGAAATGTCCTCATCATGAGATCGCAAAGTGGCAACAAGTCTAAACCTTCTACAATGGACTTTCTGGAATAATAAGAACAACAATTGATGATGCTGCTGGATGAGCTTTGATGGCAAAAATGAGAAGATCAGGCCTGGGAATTAATTGAAGAAATGGCCAACAATAATTCTTTATGGCCAACAGAAAGGAGCATGATCCAAAGAATTGCAGGAATTTATGAAGTTGGAGCCAACACAGCACTGATATTCCAAACTGGATGTGATTTGTAAAAATCTGGAAACTCTTAACATGAAGTAATGGTAATCCAATGGATCACAAGTTCACCATTTGGAAAAGTACTTGAGTTTGAATCTTACAACCAACAAGAAGAGACAGTTAACTATGTCAACAATTTCAACAGACATGGGAACAATCCATATTCCAACACCTATACCCAGGGTGGAGGAATCACCCCAATTTCGCATGGAGCAATAATTCAGGGCAAAATAACTACCCACCACCTGGATTCTACCAACCAAATAAAAGCCAGGAGCATGAAAAAGAACCAGGAATAATAGAAGTGATGGCCCAGTTGAAGAAGCAAGAAGCAAAATACGATGCTTTAGCAGCTATGGTTCAAAATCAAGTAGCATTGAATCAAAGCCATTCAGCCTCTATCAAAGCACTAGAGAATCAAATGGGACAACTGGCCAATGCTTAGAGTTACAGACCGCCAGGTAATCTTCCCAGCAACACAAAACCAAATCCAAGGAACCGAGGGAATGAGCAATGTCAAGCTATCACCTTGAAAAGCGGTACTGAAATCAACAAAGATGTTGGAATCAAGGAAACAATTGAGGAAGTTTCAAAAGATACAATGCCACAGATGGAGGAAAAAGAAGCAAAGGAAAAAGAAAAAGATCAGATCACTCCACCTCCACCTTTTCCACAGCGACTTCAGAAAAACAAACTGGACAAGCAATTTGCTCGATTCCTGGAGGTGTTCAAAAATATGCATATCAACATTCCATTTGCAGAAGCCTTGGAAGAAATGCCCAGCTACGTCAAATTCATGAAAGACATTCTTTCACGAAAATAGAGATTGGGAGATTACGAGACAATAGCATTGACGCAAGAATGCAGTGCCATCATTCAGAGGAAACTTCCCCCAAAGTTGAAAGATCCTGGCAGTTTCACTGTCCCATGCACCATTGGAGAACACTATATCGGTAAGGCTTTATGTGATTTAGGTGCAAGTGTTAACTTAATGCCTTTTTCTATTTACAGGAAACTGCAAATTGGAGAAGCAATGCCTACATTAGTCTCACTACAACTTGCTGATCGAACGCTCGCATTTCCAAGAGGTGTTGTTGAAGATGTGATGGTCAAAGTCGACAAACTCATTCTTCCAACAGATTTCATTATCCTTGACATAGAAGAAGACAAAGAAGTACCTATCATTCTTGGGAGACCATTCTTGGCTACAGGTAAAACTGTGATTGATGTGCAAAAAGGAGAACTGACCATGAAAGTGCAGGACCAAGAATTTACCTTCAATGTTTTCAAAGCCATGAAATTCCCCAGTGATGAAAAAGAAGAAGAATGTTTCAGAATTGATGTTGTTGATAGTATCGTTCAGGATACTGATACAACTCCCACGGACAAACTTGAAGCTTGCATCACCAACATGACTGACAACGAGCTAGATGCTGAAATCCTGGAATGTATCAACTACCTTGACAAACCATTCGGATTCAAATCAACACCACAAGTGGAAAGCCTGGAACTGCCAAAGAAAGATCGAATCAAGCCTTCGATTGAAGAACCATCATAGTTGGAACTAAAGTTACTTCCGAGCCATCTCAGGTATGCATTTCTTGGAAACTCTTCTGAATTACCTGTTATTATTTCTTCTTCACTAACATTGGAGCATAAAGAAAAGTTGTTGAGAGTATTACGAGATCACAAAAGAGCCATTGGCTGGACTATAGCAGACATTCGAGGCATTAGTCCATCATTTTGCATGCACAAGATCATGATGAATGGTGAGTACAAACCCATAGTGGAGCATCAACGGAGACTCAATCTAATCATGAAGGAGGTCGTAAAGAAAGAAATCATCAAATGGTTGGATGTTGGCATCATTTACCCCATCTCAGATAGTACTTGGGTGAGTCATATGCAGTGTGTGCCAAGGAAAGGAGGAATCACTATGGTTACCAATGAAAAGAACGAGCTGATTCCAACAAGAACGGTGACTGGATGGAGAGTATGCATGGACTACATGAAGCTGAACAAAGCCACGAGGAATGACCATTTTTCGCTGCCATTCATTGATCAGATGCTGGACAGACTAGCCGGACATGAGTTCTATTACTTTCTGGACGGATATTCAGGGTACAATCAGATTGCTATCGCCCTAGAAGATCAGGAGAAAACTACCTTTACATGTCTCTATGGTACTTTTGCTTTCCGCAGGATGCCATTTGGATTATGTAATGCCCCTGCCACTTTTCAACGTTGCATGATGGCCATCTTCTCAGACATGCTGGAGCAGAGTATGGAGGTTTTCATGGATGACTTCACTGTGTTTGGAGACTCTTTTTACCACTGCTTGCAAAATTTGGAACATGTGTTACAAAGGTACGAAGATACAAACCTGGTACTCAATTGGGAGAAATGACATTTCATGGTACAGGAAGGCATTGTTATTGGAAACCGGATCTCACAAAAGGGAATCGAGGTAGACAAGGCAAAGATTGAAATAATTGAAAAACTACCTCCACCGACATCAGTAAAATGGATTCGGAGTTTTCTTGGACATACAGGTTTTTACAGGAGATTTATCAAAGACTTTTCCAAGATTGCTAAACCTCTGTGCAATCTTCTAGAGAAGGATGTGCCTTTCAACTTCACCAAATAATACCAGGAAGCTTTTGAGATCTTAAAACAAAAGCTGATTTCTGCCCCCATCATTGTAGCTCCAGACTTGACCCTTCCATTTGAAGTAATGTGCGATGCTAGTGATTTTACTGTAGGTGCAGTTTTGGGACAATGCAAAGCAAAGATTTTCCACACCATTTACTACTCCAGCAGAACTCTGAATGAAGCTCAACTCAACTAAACAACCACTGAAAAGGAGTTGCTCGTAGTTGTGTACGCTTTGACAAATTCCACTCATATCTGCTGGGTCCCAAAGTGGTGGTCTACACAGATCATTCAGCAATCAAATATCTGATCACGAAGAAAGATGCCAAACCCAGATTGATCTGTTGGATACTTCTTCTACAAGAATTTGACGTGGAGATCAGAGACATAAAAGGGACAGAAAACCAAGTGGCAGATCATCTATCGAGGCTCGAGAATGGAGAAACAGCTGGCAAAGAACTGTTAATCAAAGAAACTTTTCCAAATGAATAGCTATTCACCATGAAACAACAAGATGCCCCTTGGTATGCTGACTATGTCAACTACATTGTGTCAGGAAAATGGCCGTTGGAATGGACAACTCAGCAATGAAAGAAATTCTTCAAAGAAGTCAAGGACTATGTCTAGGATGAGCCATACCTGTTCAAACGGTGTGCTGATCAATTATTGAGATGGTGTGTTCCACAAGAGGAGGTCAACAGTGTTCTGCAACACTGTCATTCGTCACCATACGGCGGACACTTCAGCGGAAATAAAACTGCAGCCAAAGTCCTACAATCAGGTTTTTTCTAGCCCACTCTTTTTAAAGATGCTTATCTTTTTGCTCTTCAATGTGACAGGTGCTAGAGAATGGGGAATATTTCGAAGAGAAATGAAGGACCGTTGCAAAACATTCTGGAAAGTGGAGATATTCGATGTGTGGGGTATAGATTTCATGGGACCCTTTGTTCCATCATTCAGAAACATGTACATCTGGTTGTTGTAGACTACATCTCCAAATGGGTTGAAGCAATTGCACTACCATCCAATGATTCAAAAGTGGTGATCAAATTCCTGAAAAACAAAATTTTCACTCGGTTCGGAACATCTCGGGCAATTATCAGTGATGGTGGCTCACATTCCTGCAACAGATACTTTGATGCACTCCTATCCAAATACGGAGTTACTCACAAAGTTGCCACTGCTTATCATCCACAGTCAAATGGGCAGGTTGAAGTTTCAAACAGGGAAATCAAAAGAATCTTGGAGAGAACTGTTGGATCAACAAGGAATGACTAGTCAACAAAACTGGATGACCCATTATGGGCCTATCGGACAGCTTATAAGACACCCATTGGTATGTCCCATTATCGATTGGTGTTTGGGAAAGCGTGCCATCTGCCAGTTGAGCTTGAGCACAAGGCGTACTGGGCACTAAAGAAGTTGAATCTTGATCCACAAGCTACAAGAGAGAAAAGACTCTGCCAACTCAACGAATTGGAGGAATTTCACTTACAGGCTTATGAGAATACCAGATTGTACAAAGAAAAGACCAAGAAATGGCATGATCGAAAAATAGTGCACAGACAGTTGGAACCAATGCAGCAAGTGTTGTTGTACAATTCACGGTTGAAACGTTTCCCTGGAAAGTTGAAATCAAGGTAGTCAGGTCCATTTGTGATCACTCAGGTTTTACCATATGGAGCTGTTGAGTTACTGGATCCCAAAACCAACGAAACATTCAAGGTTAATAGTCAGCGTGTCAAGCACTACTGGGGAGAATCATTTTAGCGACAAAAATAAAGTGTCACACTTTCAGATCCAGCCTAACGTTCGAGAAGTCACGTCTAGCTGTAGACGTTAAACTTAGCGCTCGCATGGAGGCAACCCATGCAATTTGTGTATATATTTTGATCTGGTGTGTTTTATTTTTGTGTGTTTAATTTTTGCAGGTAAAGTCATTTCACGATGGAAGAAGTTCTCGCAAATCTTCAAAATAATTTCATTCTCTCCCTCAAAACTCTCTGATGAAAGTCTACAAAGCTCGCTTGGAACAGATGAGATTACTAACGATCCATGGTGTTCCTAATGATATTTATTGGGTAATTGAAGCACGGTTCTGATTGGCAGGTGAGTCTTCTGACTCTTTTATTTCACATCTGATTGGTTTTGGAAGAAGCACCTATGCAAAGAAACGTATAGCTAAGCAAATGGGTGTTTGTTATAAATGTGCACACTGGAATTGCAATACTCGTTGTCGTTCTTTAGGAATGGTGTCTGATAATCGTGAAGACAAAATTAAATTCATTAGGGATGGCTTGAGTAAGGAATATGTAGATGATATATCTTCAACTCTTGAGACGCATCCCAGTGGATATGTTCATATAGCCATTCGCAAATTCCATACACAATTCCCAAAAGAAATACAACAGTTAAGTCTTGGGAATCTGACTCAAAAAGACCTTGTTTGCCAATTTATAAGAAAATTAGATGGGAAGTTTGTCCCTGACGCATAGACAACAATCAAGCCGCTACTTTTCGTGTACGTATTATATCTCTTTGTCTTTTCCTAATAATTGTGATTTGTTTTGTTGTTTTCTTTTATTTTCTCCGACATGATCCATATATTTTTTACTATCATGATTTATTTTACTATTAACTAATAATTGTCATTTGGCAGGTACTAGTGCTATTATTTTACTCACCTTTTTCAGGTGTTATAAATTCAACTCATCATTGCAATTTTGAAGACATCCAGAGTAAAACATGGAAGCCACTTCAAGAAGACGAGTTGAAAACATCTGTGTGTTTTGCGGTACTAGTGTTGGTGTTAAGCCACAATACGTAGAAGCAACACAGGAATTGGGTCGAGTCTTAGCTGCAAGGAATATGCACTTAGTATATGGCGGAGGCAATCTTGGAATTATGGGGATCGTTTCAAAAGCTATACAGGAATGAGGCAGTCATGTTTTGGGAATCATCCTAAAACCCTTGGCGGAAGCAAATCTTATTGGACCATCAACGAAGAAGAGCTAATTGTGCCAGGTATGTCTGAACGACTGGTAGAAATGATTAACCGTTCTGATGCTTTTATTGTTTTGCCAGGTGGCTTGGGTATATTGGAGGAAATTTTTACAGTGTTATCTTGGGCGAACCTGAACATACATCAGAAACCGCTTAGACTGTACAATGTTGAAGGATTTTATGATTTTCTTTGTGTGTTTCTTGATGATGCCCGGAGAAATGGGTTCGTGTCAAAACCTTTAAAAGAACTCATCTTCACTGCCAGAACTGCTCCGGATCTAATTGACCAAATTTTAGCCTATGAACCACAAACTGACCCTATCCTTTCAAAGATAAATTGGTCTGAAGACGATCGTTGTAAGAGGCGTCGGATTAATCTGGATCTTGACCTTTAACTTTTTGTGTAAAATTTCAGCTAACCAGGTATTATCTTCCAAGCTCTTCTTCTACTATTTAAGACATTGGGGACAATGTCTCATTTAGGTTTGGGGGAGGGAATTAGTTGATCAGTATCTTATTTTTAGTTGTGTTGTTTTTTATTTTTAGTCCAAATTTTTTTCAAAAAATACAAAAAAAAATTGATAATTTTTCAAAAATTACAAAAATATTTTGAGTTTTTGTGTTTTTATTTTGACTAAAAAGGTGAAATTGGTAAGAGATAGCTGAGTAAGGAGTTTCCACTCCTGAGACGTATCTCAAACCTAATTCAGAACAAGTTAATTTTTGATTATTTCCTTTTGAATTATTTAATTTATGAATTCTCCATAATACTGATTAAAATGAATCTTCATATGCTCAGTTGGCAGGTATTATCAACATGCATGGTAACATACGAACATGAGCTATAATTGAAAAGTTTTTAATATTCAGTGCTCTAGTTTAATTGGAGGAAGCATCTCAAAAAGTGATGGAGTAAAAAAAACATCTGAGATCCCAGTTTTTAAGTCTGTAAGGGTGTTTTAACACCTAATGCCCTAAAGCCAACTGGTTTGGGAGTCACTGGCCCAAAGCTCGCTACATGGATCAAAGATGCTGCAAAAATATATATATCTGAAGTCTGAGTAATTAAGTCCGTAGGGGTGTCATCACATTTGGTGCCCTAAAGCCAATTGGTTTGGGAGCCACCGACCCACACTAGCTACATAGATGGAAGATATTGTATATAAATCAAAAAAAATCAAAAATCAGAAAAATGAGAAAAATGATTCCATTGCTACAAAAAGATGTGAATTCTGATAAAACTTTAGGACAAAAATATTACTCTCTTATGAACTGCACTTGTGACTGTTGTGGGCAAAAATGAATTGTTTAATATTTTGTCGGCTATGTATATGGAGAATGGTAAATATAATTGGAGAATTTACTTATTCGGTAATTTAGAAAGAAATAAAACAACTAGTAACTTGGAGTAGAAGTTTCACATGATTAGTCACTAATTTGTTTATTCTCTTTTCTCTTGTCTTTTTGCTTTTTTGTGCATTAGTTTCGCTACCTTTTTACTTTTGTAAAATGTTTGTGGGTATCATTGCTGTAAACCCTCACGAGACTACAACTCGTCCACTAGGGACACCTAGGGGTTTAAAGGCTTGTTGCATACGCTAAATACAACCGTGATCCCTACGAAAGTGGCTTAGTTAAATTTTATTTTAAAGATGTTTATATTGTTGGTTTTATTCTAGGTCCCAAGATCATAACAAGCATGAAAAATGTGTGAAAAAAAATCGAAGAAGTTGCGGAATACTCACATCGATCGGTTGAGTAGATTTAATGAAGAACAAAACCATTTTTGGCCTCCATTTCCACGCCCACTGCATCCAGATTTTCTGTCCAGAAAATTCAGATTTGCTTCATGAATTTGAGCCTCGAACTTGCGTCAACGATTCCCGGCTCGTGGATGAGTTTCCCTATCACCTTCGCATGTCTCTCGGAGTGCTAGCTCTACTTGATTTTGCCACAAAATCAACACCCATTTCCTCCCTAAGCTCACGGTTTTGAAGTAAACCAGTGAGCATTTTCACAGCCCATTGGGCGTGAATGGGAGAGAAAAATAGAATAGAAGAAGTTGTGTGTTGGTTGTTAAAATGGATTGGTATATCTTATATATGATTTCTAAAATTAAATATATGCTATACACTTTTCAAAAGTCAAAGTAATATATGTAATAATATATTACCATCAACTTTTAAAAGCCTTTTCCAACCACTACCAACTACATCAAGTCACATCTTTCATTCAATCAAGTGACAAGTTGTCAGATCACTCAAAGTGACATTTGATTTGACGCTTGATGTGACGAATGATTTGACGCTTGATGTGACTTGCGTGCCGCACTCGAATTCGAAATACGAATGCGCTCGCAATCACTCTCGGGCTCGGGTTCGTTAATTCCTAATTAGCGAATTTTCCGTTGCGTCGTAATTAAATGATTACGCCTAGCGAATTCACTATTCACATCGCTAACGAATTAATTCTAAATTAATTCGTTCGCCTGAATTAAAATCCAATTTCAATTCCACGTCGAAATCCAATTTCGATTGATATATCAAATATATTAATTTACCCGATTAATTCTAAATCGATCGTTTTCTCTCTTTAGACGATATTTTATCCCAGATAAAATATCTCCGTAATTAATCCCAGATTAATTTTCTCTCTTATCAAATTAATCCCAGATTAATTATGAGTGCGAGTCATACGTGATCGGTGAATCTTTGGGAAGCGACCCATGAGATCCCCGGATATGTTGGCAGTAAATACGGTCATCGGCCTATCCGAACACGCAAGTACCTCGTACCACGTTTACACTGATTCACAAGACAAGGTTGGCCTCTAGCAAAGCGTCATGCCTACCCAATTCTCCGGAAATATCCTTACAGGAATAAAGGATCTATATCAAGTGTAGTATACCATAGTATTGCGTATGTCGGTCCAGTATCGGATGGTCACGTGCTAGGCCTGAGGCTGGAGTTGTGTCTGCCCCGTACGAAGCACTTGTCGGATGTCTGCTAACTAGTCTCTATAATCGGATATACATGACCTAGTCATAACATCCCGATGGTTGCGCAACACTTAAGAGCACTAATACCGTATCCTTCGTGACATCATCTCCACTATGACTAGAGTGATACTTCCGTCTTGACACACACCACCCAATACTCTACGATTCTTAATATACCAAGTATCGGCGTACACAGAACCTGTTACAGCCCTGGACGACCTCAACTAAAGTATATTGATTGTCGTAAGCATTAGCGGTGCAAGTCTCAGGTTAAGACCAAATACACCTACCCTGATGTCGGACTCCCATAGACACATAGTCATACTACCAATGGGATTCCGAGGGGGTCTATCCAGAGGGAAGCTGTTTCCCGTACCATCGGTGAAACACAACCTCCTATTACACTTGCATGAGTATCCAATACCCAAATGTATGAGAACTATGTCGTTGTGCCCTCACAACGCGCACAAGTGCAATACTAGTCTTTTACGTATTTGTCGATGTCCAATCTCGATAATACTCTAACTAGGGATATTTAATGATTTATCCTACATGGACTGATACTGTCTCATATCATTCTCCATCCAGGAACAAATCATAGGGACCTCTCATCATTTATACATCTAAGGTGATCCAATCACAAATGATAAGAGTGCAATCTCCTTTGTCACATAGTTAATTTGTACAACAACACCATGATATGTACAAATAGTGTCGCTATGGGTCATAATTATCCAACAATCTCCCACTTGGCCTATACAAGTATTAAAATTGTAATTAATAACTCTTGGAGAGTTAATGACTATTCTCAAGGAGATAAAGTCAAACTTTACAATTAGGCTAATAGCGCAAGGCGCACCTTACTTCGATATTCTAGAAACCCAAGGCTTGGCCGAAGGCTTCTGAAATATTAAAAAAGGTAAAGGCAAAATCATTATAATCTTCCGGGAAGATAAAGAACATATCCCAAAATGACTGCCGTTTGGATATGGCAGACATGAAGGAATTAAATAAAGAGCAAGGCTCTGACTTTAAATATATTCGTCATTATATGCATTGATGCTCAGAATCTGTTGTGAGCAGGATACTGACTTCAAGCTGAGGTTAATCTACGAATCGAAACGGAACGAAAGTCGCTGTTTCGACCGTAGATACCTAAGTTTAGGAACTACCCTTGGGGTATGTACTTAAATTAGGAAACTGTTATAATGTAACTAGTTAGACTAGAAACATTATCTCTATATCAGTGTTTAATCCATTGTGGATAAACCTTTATATTCTAGAACACTAAAGTGTTTCATTATATAAAGATGACATTGAGATAAACACATTAGATGTGAATAACAGTATTTATATTTTGAATATAAATAAAATCTCGAACATATATTATGACAAACTAATAGTTCATACTGATCTGATCAGATGAAACTTAAATGTGGCATTGTTGTCTAGGACACAATAAACAAGACTCGTATATCCACACTTTTGAAGAGTGGGTACTAGGACTGATTTGATTATTCAAATAAAGTCTATGAATCTAGTTCTTTAGGTAAAGTACCTAAAATACTATTTACTTGGTAATAGTGATAAATGCCATCGATCTGTAAGCCCTATTCATAGTGAAGTTGTAGGCCCATATCTAGCTAGGCTAGATGTGGATATGAATATTTCGTGACCTATACGGATGTGGCATCGCGTTATGGTTATGTGTTTCTATTAAGAACTAAATCGGAAACTTTTAGAGTTTCGACACGAAATACAAACAGATCGGCTAAAGTATTAAACCGTCACGGTAAGACCGAAATGGAAAATACTTAAGCAATAAGTTTCACATATACTTGAAAGAGTATAGTATTCTTTCAAATGAGGACTCCTCCCGAGACACGTCAGTTTGACGGTGTGTCCGTACGGAGAAACCGAATTTTGTTGGACATGATAAGGTTTATATGAGTCGCTCTGACTCTCCATTTCCTTCAACGGATATGCATTAACAGTGCAAAACTTATTTGGAATAAGGTTCCATATTAATCTGTTAGACAGAATTCATATTAGATATGATCAGGGATAGAAACATGGTTTCTCACTCCTAACGATTTGGGTATGCTGGGCATATGTTTGGATGATGCCAAACTAAAACGTAAATCTGATAAGTGCCAAATGTAGGTTATCCTAGGGAAAACCATAAGTATCGTACTTATACAACTCACTGGAGTACAATTGTAATTGTTGCTCACCATGCGGTCTTCCTTAGAGGAATACCGATATGCAGTGGTAAGTGGGAGGACAGTAAAACTCGATGAAAATCAGAGTGATACTTTTCAAGGCATAAAGTCCTCAATGGAACACAAACTGTTCATCAAGGATGAACATATACCATTAATCTTCGTATACACAAGAACCGTGTAGATCGGAGAGAATCAGAAAACGACCTAGGGTATGGGTTTCTGATGTCACCTCATAAAGATGTCAATCTTATTAAGGAAGACACCGACTACGAATGAGGAAGTAATACAAGGTATCGACCCCTTTTATGGTAAAGTGCCATGAGTCCGAAATGGATTCCATGTAAAACAACTATGTTAAATACTAGTTGATGTACCATAAGGCATTGTGCCTATAGGTACTGTATAAGTCTTCAAGGAGACATACATGGAAGGCAACATACCAACGTACAAAGCTAGGCTTGTAGCGGAAAGGTATCGTTATCAACATTGTGTTGATTACGGTTCAACCTTTTACCTGTTTACACGGTAAATCCATTTGGATAATGCTTGATGTAGCTGCACGTTTCATTTATGAAATGTGTCAGTTAAAGGTCAAAATCGCTTTCCTTAAAGGAAACCTTTTGGAGGATGTTTATAACATCCTGACGATTTTGTCGTACTAAAACCAGCAAACTAGGTTTGCGTGTTGTTCGATCCATGTTTGGGTTGAAGCAAGCATAAAGTTTTTGGAACTATTGTTTTGATGTAATCATGATAGTCAATGATTTGATTCAAAACAGAATGATTCTTGTGTATATGAGAGGGTTAGTGGGAGCGCACAGACAGTGGCTATCCTTAAAATAATGATAATGTAATATATATTCATTTCTTGGAAATGATATTCCCATAAAATAATCGGTGAAAGCTTGGCTTTCAAGAGAAAATTCTCCGTAGAATTCTCGGGAGAAACAACCTTTATTCTGGGAATAAAGATCTACTAGGATAGATTTAAGTTGTTAAAACTCTCTGGGAAATTGTACATTAAAATGTACGCGACCTGGTGTCTCATACGCTTTGAGCATATGGATTCACAATCAGGCCAATCCAAGTGATAGTCACTTGATTGATGTTAAGAACATCCGTTAGAATCTTAGAGATCTAAGGATGTTGTCTTAATCTGTGGAGAAGGAGAACTTGAAGTGATTGGGATCACTACTGCAAGTTTCCGAACCGATAAAGATGACTAAAGGTCGCAAATGGTACTGTACAGTTTGAATAATGTACATGAGCTGAGGCAGAAATAGAGCCATCTGGGTCAATAAATAAATCTAATTGGATTAGATATAGTTCTGTTAGCGGCTGAGCTGGGCGTCAGCACAGGCTAAAGAATTAATGGTCTCATCAACGATCCAGATACATACTTCGACTATTCATCTGATTCGTTCGGATCATACATCATGGCGATGTGATGATCGAATAAATCACATCAGACGATAATCATGCAAATCCGCTTACGAAAGTTTTTTCTCAGTAATTTGAGCGAACCGTACATAGTTCGGGTGTAGGACACTCGAGTGACTGGCTAAAGGCCAAGTGGGAGATTGTTGGACAGTTATGACCCATAGCGTCACTATTTGTACAGATCATAGTGTTGTTGTACAAATTAACTATGTGACAAAGGAGATTGCACTCTTATCATTTGTGATTAGATCACCTTAGATATATAAATGATATGAGGTCCTTATGATTTGTTCCTAGATTGAGAATGATATGAGACAGAATCAATCAACGAAGGATAAATCATTAAACATCCCTAGTCAGAGCATTGTCAAGATTGGACATCGATAGATGCGTAAAAGACTAGTATTACACTTGTGCGTGTTATGTGAGACATAACTGCATAGTTCTCGTATATCTGGGTATAGGATACTCAGGCAAGTGTAATAAGAGGTTGTGTTTCACCGATGGTACGAGAAACAGCTTCGCTCTGGATTAGACCACCGCAGAATCCCATTGGTAGTATGACCTTGTGTCTATGGGAGTCTGCAATCAGGGTAGGTGTATTTGGTCTTAACCTGAGACTTGCACCGCTAATACTTGTGACAATCAATGTACTTTAGTTGAGGTCGTCCAGGGCTTTAACAGGTTCTGTGTACGCCGATGCTGGGTATATTGAGAATCGTAGTGTATTGGGTGTGATGTCAAGACGGAAGTGTCACTCCAGTCATATGGAGATGATGGTCACGTAGGATACGGTTTTAGTGCTCTCATATGCTGCGCGGCTATCGGGATATTGTGACTAGGTCATGTATATCCGATTATAGAGACTAGTTACCAAACATCCGACATGTGCTTCTTACGGGGCAGACACATATCCAGCCCCAGGCCTAGCACGTGATCATCCGATACTGGATCGAAATACGCAATACTACGTATACTACGCCTGATATAGATCACATATTCCTGTAAGGATATTTCTGGAGAATTGGGTAGGCATGGCGCTTTGCTAGAGGCCAACCTTGTCTTGTAAATTGGTAAAACGTAATACTTGGTACTTACGTGTTCGGATAGTCCGACGACCGAATTTACTGCCAACATATCCGGAGATCTCATTGGTCACTTCCCAATGATACACCGATGACGTATGACTCGCATTATATATTAATCTGGGATTAATTAGAAGAGAGAGAAAATTAATCTGGGATTAATTACAGAGATATTTTATCTAGGATAAAATATCAATTTAAAGAGAAAGAACGATTAATTTGGAATTAATCGATAAATAATATATTCGATATATTAAACGAAATTGGATTTCGATTAGGAATTAAAATTAGATTTTAATTCGGGTACTTGAATTAATTTAGAATTAATTCTCGAGCGACGTGATTAGTAAATTGGATTTATTAACGAGGCATCGAGAAAATCGTTAATTTAGAATTATCGAAATCGTGCTCAGAATGTGTTTGCGAAGTTACGTCGATTTTGAATCACGTGCCGCAAGTCGCATCGCAAATCACATCGCAAGTCATAATAGTCAAATCGCTTTTTGGAAAAGTAACTTTGACTCTTTGACTTTGACCTTTAAAATTTGGAGGGAAATTTTGGGGGGGAAAAGACTTTTAACTTTTTGGAAAAGTGAAAGCCTTTTCCTTTTCACCTTTTAACAAGGGTAAAATGATTTAATAAACATTATTACATTTGTTTTATTTCTTTTTGGAAAAGAAAATAAATGGTAAAACATTTTAGTAATTTTGGAAATTATATAAGTGAAATGTTTTACACTTTTTCCCTTAACCTAATCTCTCATCCATCTCTCTTTTCCTCTCACATGGTCACGCCCAAGGCAGTGAACTGCCCAAGGGTTGGCCGAAAATGATGATCCATTTTGAGGGTTTTGTGGCAAGATCCAAGTGCTAGCACACTCCTAAGAGCATACGAAGGTGTTAGGGAAACTCACCCACGAGCCGGGAATCGTTTGACGCAAGTTCGAGGCTCAAATTCATGGACCAAAACTGAAAACAGTGAGCAGTGGACTGCACACTATTGGCGCCACTTTGAAGGGGAAAATCTTTGTGTTCTTCTTCAAATCGTCACAACCGATCGATGTGAGTATTCCGCAATCTCCTTTGATGTATTCACACTTATTATTCATGCTTGTTTGATGATCTTGGGACCTAGAATAAAACCAACAGTTGGTATACATGGAATCCATTTAGGACTCATGGCACTTTACCATAAATGGAGTCGATACCTTGTATCACTTTCTCAAACGTAGTTGGTTGGTATACCTCAACAAGATTGACATCTTTATGGGGTGAGATCAGAAACTCATACCCCAGGTTGTTTTCTGATTCTCTCCGATCTACGCGGTTCTTGTGTATTCGAAGATTAATGGTACAGATTCATCCTTGATGATCTGTTTGTGTTCCAATAAGGACTTCATGCCTTGAACAGTATTACTCTTATTTTCATCGAGTTTTACTGTCCTCCCACTGACCACTGCATATCGGTATTCTTCTAAGGAATATCGCATGGTGAGCAACAATCACATTGTTCTCTTGTGAGATTTATAAGTACTATACTTATGGTTTCCCCTAGGATAACCTATAATTGGCACTTATCCAATTTGGGTTCTGGTTTGGTATCATCCAAACGTATGCCTTGCATTCCCAAATTTTCAGGATTGTGAAACCCGGTTTCTTTCCCGTTCATATCCAATATGAATTCTGTCAAACAGATTTTTATGGAACCTTATTCTAAATAAGTTTTGCACTGTTAATGCATATCCGTTGAAGGAAATGGTAGCTCAGAGCGACTCATGATAAACCTTATCATGTCCAACAAAATTCGGTTTCTCCGTTCGGACACACCATCAAATTGACGTGTCTCGGGAGGAGTCCTCATTTGAAAGAATACTATACTCTCTCATGTATTTGTTAAACTTATTGCTTAAGTGTTTTCCATTACGGTCTTACCGTGACGGTTTAATACTTTAGCCGATCTGTTTGTCTATTTCGTGTCTAAACTTTAAAAGTTTCTGATTTGTGTTCTTCAAAAGAAACACATAGCCATAATGTGATGCCACATCCGTTAGGTCACGAAATATTCATATCCATTTCTAGCCTAGCTAGATATGGGCCCACTTACTTCACTATGAACATGGCTAACAGATCGGTGGCACTTACAATATTACCAAGTAAATAGTGTTTTAGGTACTTTACCTAATAATCTAGATTCGTAGATTTTATTTGAATAGTCAAATCAGTCCTAGTACCCACTCTTCAAAAGTGTGGATATACGACTCTTGTTTAATTGTGTCCCAGACAACAATGCCACAAATAAGTCTCTTCTGATCAAATCAGTTAGAGCTATTTATTTGTCATGTTATATGTTTGAGATTTTATTTATATTCAAAATATAAATACTGTCATTCATATCTAATGTGTTTGTCTCAATGTCATCTTTATATAATGAAACACTTTAGTGTTCTAGAATATAAAGGTTTATCCGCAACGGATTAAACACTGACATAGAGATAATGTTCCTAGTCAAACTAGTTACATTATAACAGTTTCCTAATATAGGTACTCACCCGAAGGGTAGTTCCTAAACTTAGGTATCTACATTCGAAACAGCGACTTTCGTCCCGTTTCTGATTCGCAGATGAATCTGAGCTTGAAGTCAGTATCCTACTCACAGCAGATTCTGAACATCAAAACATATATTTTATGTACCACACTAAGTATTTTAAAATCCAATTTTAATACTAGTAATAGACATAATTTTGACAAACATTCTTAAAGTCAGAGCATTGCCCTTTCTTTAATTCCTTCATGTCTGCTATATCCAAACGGCAGTCACTTTGGGATACGTCCTTTATCTTCCCAGAAGATCATAATGATTTTGCCTTTGCCCTTTCCAATATTTCAGAAGCTTTTGGCCAAGCCTTGGGTTTCTAGAATATTGAAGTAAAGTGCGCCTTGCGCTACTTACCTAATTGAAAAGTTCGACTTTATCTCCTTGAGATTTGTCATTAATTCTCCAAGAATTATTATTTGCAATTTTAATACTTCTTAAATCTAAACATAGATTTATGATAAGTATATCAGATTAAGCATTAAAGTCATCATCACATAAATCTTCCAAAGATTATGCTCTACTATTTGCTTAATTCTCGGGCTTAGGCATAATAGGTTATTTTATCAAATAAAGTAACTTATTATTTATTTCCAGGACCATCCTGAAATTATTCCCTATTTTGAAAATTAAATCATTTAAAATATTTTAATCCAAGATTATATTTTAAATATTCAATTTTTCAATTTTACCTTGATTTCAATAGTTCAACTATTTAATCAATTTATTTCAGGTACTATTTAATATAATGATTACATTAATCCAATTATTTAATCAACTATAATTTTAATATTTGATTACTATAATCCAATTATAAAATCAACTATTACTTCAATTCAATTATATTGATTACTATAATACAATTATAAAATCAACTATTTATTGAATTAGTTTGAATATAGTCCAACTATATTCATTAAAACAACTTTAAATATTAGTCCAACTAATACTTTTAATTATTTGACGAGTGATATTTGTTTGAGCGCGTATGGCGAGTAATTTGAACGAATATTACAAATTCAATTCTTGCCTCCCACTATTTTTCGGCGAGCCTCTAACCCTCTGTCGAGTACTCGGGAAACCGTGTTTCCTAGTGGGCTAGGATCCCGTTAAATAATACACAATCTTGACTTTGGCCAACAAATTGTATGATATTTAACTAGGTAGATCTCAAAGATCAATTGGATCCAATCCAATTCCTAGATCCAGTAGGCGGATATCCAAATCCTAAACATATATCTAATATATGCTAATACATCCAATATATTACCTAACATTTTCCTCTAAACAATTAAGCCTTGGCTTTGGCACAACAAACTTAATGATTCTAGTCAAGCGCGACCCATTGACCATGGAAAGCTTCGTAATCAATGTCGAGTGACAAGAAGTGGTCTTGACTTTGGCCAACAAACCACAACTTGGACAAGACACCGATATGGAACAAAGCTCTCGTGATTCAAACACGTCTTCGACGGACAAAGGGCTTGACTTTGGCCAACAACCCAATGCAGTCTCGGATCTTGAGTAGGAATCACTCAATGGAAGGAAAAACGCATGATATTTGATGAGGGTTTTTCGCGTGCAAATTGGCTACCAATTTATTATCTTTGTTAAGGTCTCATCATCATACACCCTTAAACATGCATTCTAAACACATAATAAAGCACGTATCAAAATAAATAATAATGATATGCGGATGGATACTTAACACATTGATCATAGATCAAATCTCTCCCTTTCTCTCTCAAGATAGCACATATATTACTTCTACATGTTACACTACTGTTGACAACAAAACCTGGGCGACGCTTTTATGTCCAAGGCTCGCGGCCTAGGTGGGAGTACGGAGTAGCCACGGGGGACTAAACCTGAGAGTAATGGAGTCGCCACCCGGTGTGAACCGGGAAAATGAGATTTAAGGCCGCACTCACCCCTCGCAAGGGAAGACCTCAAACCGTTGGGTTCGGAATGGTCCCTTACTTATGTCACTTGTAATGAAAGGATTTATGTAATAATTTAACCAGGCTTAAATAACATTTATTTCCAAAAATATCATGCTTCTAAATTCATATGCATACATCAACAAGTTCATCACAATATGCAACATCACATGGCAATCTCATGAACATATTTCAATCCTATAATATGGAAAACTAAGAACAACCTAATCATGCTTGAGTACTATCTCATGAACCTATTAACCAAATAACATGCTAACAGCCTAATCATGCTTGAATACAATCCCGAGAACACATAGAATGGATAAATGCAGGGATACAAATAATATGGTTGCCTATATAACACAAGAAAGATCAACCAAGAGGCAATTATGCATGAATATGATAAGACATACTCAGTTCAGTGTGTGCGCGTTCGTGTAGCATTCGTAAACGCGTTCGAACGGTAAACAGAAGGTTCGCGTTCGTGTGGCATTTGATAACGCGTTTGAACGGAAATGAAACTGAATGCTCGCGTTCGTATGGCGTTTGATAATGCGTTCGAACAGAAATGAAACAGAATGCTCACGTTCATATGGCGTTTGATAACGCATTCGAACAGAAATGAAACAGAATGTTCACATTCATATGGCGTTCGTGAACGCATTCGAACGGAAATGAGACCTGATGCATGATAAGGCAAAAATGCATGCGCGTTCGAGTTGCGTTCGTAAACGCGTTCGAACGGGAACAGACCTGATGCATGAAATGGGACGCAATACATAAACAACAAAATAAAGGGGCGCGGCGAAGTACTGCCGTAAAGGTGGCCTTTTGGGGGCTCTTGATCTCTCAAAGAGAGGACCTTTAGACCAACATACTAAGCCCATGCGCGTCACATCAAATCATGCATACAAACATAAAGACAATCATATTCAACTAAGTATGTCCGATTGAACGTGTCTTGCATCCAACCGAACACACATCAACCGGCGCGGCAAAGCATCGTGGTAAAGGGCTTTAACCCCTCCCCATAGGGGATCTTTCATTCCACTTACTAAGCCCATGCGCTCGATTGAACCATGCATAAATAAGCAACATGCAGAATTTAAGTGACGAAAAATAAATAAATGAAAGCAACACAAAACAAGAGAAGGTGCCGTTTACTCAAGTGGTACGTGGAGTTGTATCCCAAGTACAGACCGCACTATCGTCCATTCGGATTCGGCTACAGAATTTACGTCTGGGTTTCCATCATATATACCACAAGAGACGACACTCTTCCATTTCATTCAAGCCACAACATGCATCCATAGACGACTCTCATGCGAATAGAATTCAATGATAAAAAAAAACGAATATAAACCAATGAAAAAGTGCCCTCAGGTCTAACCTTTTAAATCACCTCTCGGATGTACGGTACACGATCGTCGGAAGGGTGGATGCTCTACAACTCTCCCGGTTCACTGGTTCACTGTTCTCGTTCGTTGTCTTACTGTTTTGAGTCGTCGTTCTCCGTCTTTTGCTACTGTTTCCTTGTGGTTTCGCTGCCGTTTCCTCTTTATTTTTTGCTTACTGTTTTTGGGTGAGTTCTTCCTGTAATTTTTCTGTGTGTTGTGTATGAGCTAGGGACTAGGGTTGAGAAGGTTGGTGAAGGGTTCTTTTTATAGGCAAAGGGTTAGGCTTGACAAGGAAAGGGATTTGGCTAATTAAAGAGGGATTTGATTTGGTGTTGGACAAGGAAAGCAAGGGATTTGATTTGGTTTGGTTTAGGAATACAATATTTTAGATTGGTAATTATCTTATTAGATTAGGAAGTCAAATATATGATTGGCTTTAATTGGTTAGGATAGATTTTAATTAGGTATATCTTCTTTTTAGTTTTAGTATATAATATATTCAAATTATTTAAATTAGGCATGATTTTAGTTTAAGTTTGGTAAATGCTTTATTTAATTGGTAAATGGTTTAAATATTTTATTTAATGTTTAATGTTTAAATTAATATTTATTTATTTAATTTGGGATGTGTTTTATGGGCTTTGGGGGCTAATTGGGCTGGATGTGAGGCTAGCAGTAAAACCAGAATCACTGACACCGTTCGAACGCTTCCTCGAACGCGGCACGAACGCCCGCAATCCGTTTGACGTTCGAATGTAAACACGAACGCAGCACTAACGAAAACAGTGAACCTTGTTTATTCTGAATTTCCCCTTCCGATGTCCGTTTCTCGTGACCTCCGTGACTTAAAAGGTAGTGTCTCCAAAATGAGACTCATCATAGGGACTTATGTGTAAAAATGCAGTGCCTACAGTCGCCCCCACTTTGATGGGACTTGTGTAATGTGCAACAGTGACAATCCTATCAAATTTTATGCAATGCATTTTCACTTACCTGGCTCGCCAGCTGCCACTTGACTTACCATGTGTTGAGTTGAGTTGATTTGGTGGTGAGGTGCTGCGACCCCTGGTTCATTCCTGAACCGTGTTGTGATGTGGTCCATTCCCGAACCGTTACCGTAAGGTGTCCATTCCCGAACT